>JAKSZT010054001.1:418426-466914 GCA_026826555.1 Tolypeutes matacus
AGAAGTAAGCAAGTGGAAGAGTCTCAGGAAGTTAGCAGGGAATGAGATCCTGTAGTATATTTCAAAGACTTTGGCTTCTATCTAAGTGGGATGGGAGGCCATTTAAAGGATCTGACCAAAGAGGTGACCTGCCCTGACACCCGTCTGCTTGCGGAGTTGAGGCTGTACCACAAGGCAAGAGTGGTGGATTGATTATTGAAGTAATCCAGGTTAGTTAGTTTGGGCCTGGGGTATGGTGCAGGTGATAAGAAGTTACCTGATTAGGGCACAATTTGAAGGTGGAGTCAACACTAAGTATGTAGGGTTTAGGGAAAGAAAGAGGCAAAGGGGCATTCATGGGTTTTGGGCTGAGCAATTGTATGGAAGGTAATTAGCATTTACTGAGATGGGATCATCTGCAGGTTGGGGGAGACAGTGGGCATCAAAAGCTGTTTTTTTTGTGTGTGTTTTTTTTTGACTTATTAAATTTAAGCTGCCTGTTTGGCATCCCCACAGATTTATTGAGTAGGCAGGTAAATATTCACAAGTGTGGAATTTAGGGGAAAAGTCTGCTGGGAGATTTAAATTTGAGAGTCATCAGCATGTAGATGGCAGGTGAGGTCAGAGGACAAGATGAGATCATCAAAGGAGTGAGTGTTGATGATTCAGGGGACAGAGAGTCAGTGTCTTAGTTTCCTACGGCTGCTGTGGCAATGCACCACAGACTGGGAGGCTTCAAGCAAGAGAAATTTGTTGACTTGGTGTTGGATGCAAGAAGTGTGAAATCTAGGTTTGGCGAGCCATGCTCTCTGAACCCATGGGGCGAATCCTTCCTTGCCTCTTCCTAGCTTCTGGCGGCTGATGACCGTCCTTGGCGTTCCTTGGCTTGCCGCTGCAGTGCTTCAGTCTTTACCTCCATCACCCCATGGCATTCTCCCGGTCTATCTCTTAACCTCTTATAGGGACACTGGTCTTGGTAGATTAGGGACTGCCCTAATCCAGTGTGACCTCATTTTAAATTTAATTCCACCTGCAATGACTCTATTTCCAAATAAGTTTGCGTTCTGAGGTCCTTTGGGTTAGGACTGAACATGTTTTTCAGGGGGACACAATTCACCCCATAACATTCAGGTCTCTCTGATGAGGTGGGACCTAACACATAGGAAAGCCTTGGTCTTAGGGAGGAACAGGAACAGTCCTCCAGAGCACCTGGGGAGAAGAGCCCACAAAGAGAGAGACATCTTGATATTGAGTGAAATAAAATTTCTGAAGAGGGGGGAAAAGGTGCTTTGGAGTCTGTCCTACAAGCTTTCCTAAGGAAGCTTGGCATAAATCTAATTCATTTTATATTGAGCTTTTATATGTTACAAGCTCACGTTGCCTATCATGTGTCAGGATTTTGAAAAGAGATTAAAAGCCCACTTTCTTGCCTTTTTCTTTTTTCTTTCTTTTTTTTTTTGGTGAGGAAGTGTTGCTCATTTTAACACTCTAAAGAACATCTGTTATGAAGTCCCAAGAGTAACCTCTTCTTTTTCTTTTCTTTTAATTTCAGGAACAAACTTTAGCCCTTCGGAAAGAAGGGATTGGAGTTGTTCTGGATTCTGAACTGCCCCATTTGATTGGCATTGATGATGACCTTCTGAGTACTGGAATCATATTATATCACTTGAAGGTAGAAACTCCTTATGTGGAACATTCGCATTTTGTTTCTAGTTTTCCCTTTAGACCCTAGCAAGGTTTATTATACTCAATGACCATGAACACAACTATTAAATTAAAGAATATATAGCAAATCCTTGAGCCTTTTGGGGAGTTTTATCAGTTAACTGAGATTCTGTGTTGTTAGAAGTTCTCATGTTTGTGTAGTTTTAAAGCTAAGTGATGATCCATTCACTTTGGCTTCTGTTTTGTAGAATCAATAAGAAGGGGCTAAGGAGCAAAAAGACAGAGGAAGAAAAGCACCTTGGACTGGAATTTTTGTGTGCAGGTTCCTGGTCCTTAGTGGTAATTAATAAGATTGTGCCACCTGCCTACATTATTGGGCCTGGACCTGAGCAGCCTCCTCATGTCGAAAGAGCAGAATTCCTCATCATTATCCATGGTTGCTTCTGTTACCTTGGTTGTAGTATCTTCTCTCTGATCCATAAAATGAAAATGGCACTGTACTTGGGTTTTGTGGCTCTCAGAAACTACAACTTCAGACACAAGGATACCCCTGGCCACCAGAGGAGAAACTCACCAGAAAGAATGGGGAAACACAGTGAGATTATTGTCATGAGAACATTATCAATTCCCCCCAAAATAGGAATCTAGCCATTGTTGAGTAGTAAGCTTTAGGGGTTCCTCTGTCCTTTCCCAGACAACATGGGGTATTGTTACAGCTGGGGATTCCTCACCCCACTTGTCACCAGGTGCTTGGGTGTAAATGAAAAATGGTTGTTTAGTTTACTAGGCTGAAATGCAGTAAACCAGAAATGGGCTGGCTTTTTAACAGTGGGGATTTATTAGTTTATAAGCTTATGGTTCTGAGGCTGTGAAAATGTCCAAATCTAGGCGGCATCAGGTGATGCTTTCTCCCCGAAGACCAGCAACTGATGACCCTGGACTCCTCTGCCATATGGCAAGGCATATGGTGACATCTGCTGGTTTCTTCCTTTCTTCCATGTTTCATTGCTTCAGCTTCTGGCTTCTTCTGGCTTTCTGTCTCAGCTTCTGTGGGTTTCTGTCTTCTCGCTCCATATTCATCCCCTTTTTAAAGGACCCCAGTAAGAGGATTAAGACCCACCCTGGGCCATACCTTACTGATGTAACCTAGTCAAAAGTTCCCACCTACTATAGGTTTACACTTACAGGAATGGGTTAGTTTTAAGAACATGATTTTCTAGGGTCCATCCATCTTCAAACCATCACAATGGTGAAAAAATGGTGAAATAAATCATTCTTCCATTCTTAACTAATAAATTTTACTTGGCTTTTCTTCCCAGGAGGGTCAGACATATGTCGGTAGAGAAGATGCTTCAACGGAACAAGATATTGGTGAGAATCTTTGTCAATTATCTCTTACCAAAGATTTTTAAAAAATCATATGGAAGCTATTTGCTTATATGGCATGATTGACATTGAAGTAATTATGAAAAAGAAAACCTTCAAATACAAAATTGGTTATTATATATATTTCTGTAATTTTGAACGCAACTTAATAGTACAGAAAAATTAATTTAGTGAATAAAATGGAACTGTGACTCCTTTTCCCCAACTCTTCATACATTCTATACCCTGCCATCTCTTTCAAGAATACAATTATTTAAATCACTGTATACTTGTCACACAGTACGACAATTGATGGGAATATGCTAACAGACAAAGATAAAGGATAAAAGGCCTTTTTAGTGGGAAGTTTATAGACACTTGTCTGCCCAAAGATGACTGTGGAAAGCAGGAAACAACACAGCATACTCCCTGATGGAGACGTGGCTTCTTGGGTTTCTCAGAAATCTTCATGAGGCACACAGATAACCAGTGATTCAGCCTGAGCTGGGTGAGGTCCTGCTTTGAAAGCATAACTTAGGCAACTTTTGGTGGTAGGGATGGTGGTAGTGTGGTAGGCACATGTGGCAGGATGGGGGACGGGAGGGATAGGAGTTTTATTTTCCCAGCTGTTGGTACAGTTACTGGCTATAAAGCTGCTTCCTTGCCAAGTGTAAGTCATTCATCAAGCCAACCCTAGCATATTGTTACATGTATTTACTGTAAGACAGGGAGAGTTGAAAGCCGATTTCCAGAAGTCTCCAGGTTTGACTGTTTTTGAGCAGAACTAGGCTTCAGGCCTCTTCTTATCATCATATTATGTGTTTGACCTTTTGGGTAGGTGTAAATGATGGTAATTGGTAAGAACACATACTTTATGTGAATGGAGAAGTTCAGTAATGCAGTTCTTTGGAGTAGTGGGAGCTATTTGCTTATACTCCTGAGAAGCTGGCCAAGATAGCTGTCTTAAAATTCTGTGGGTGTACTTGACAGGTGCTCATATTCGTGCCTAGCCATTCATCTAGGAAGAGTAACCCAGGGTATTCCTGTCTGATTAGGTAAACCTAAGCAGCCACATGCTCTCTTGAGAGGTCTGTGCAGGTCCAGTTCTGTCAGAATTAGCACAGGCTGCGACAAAATGCATCCTAGGACAGCTTCTGGAAACTTCCTTAGGCATCCCAAATTCATGCCATATTAAGCTCCCCTTTGGTTTCCGCTCCAGGAACACCATGTCTGTACATATGGAGGTCACGGTAAGTCCTTGACTGGTGGAACCCTTTTGCCACTTCAGTTTCCCTGTGACTTCTGGGTGGCTGGTGGAGCAAATTTATTCGGTATCATATAGATCAACTCAATAGTAATCAGTTAAAACAACTTACTGCACTATTTTCTCCTTGAATTTGAAATAAATTAACATCCCCAAATTTATTTCCTTATACAGGTGATGCCCAGACCCTTTGTGGTAACATTTAGGGGTGCTTCCAGTTATATCAGTCGGTGCCACAAAACTCCTGAAATTTAGTTTTCTCACTAGATTAAAATATTTGCTTTACAGTACTTTCATGGACAGGGAAGGGTATTCAAAATGAAAAAAAAAAGTTGGGAGTCATTGTAGTAGGTATCAGAGAAAAATTTTTCTTTTTCCTTTGTTTTTCCAACTTAGTTCTTCATGGCCTTGATTTGGAGAGTGAGCACTGTGTCTTTGAAAATATTGGGGGGACGGTGACTCTGATCCCCCTGAGTGGGTCTCAGTGCTCCGTGAATGGTGTTCAGATCATGGAGGCCACACACCTAAATCAAGGTATCTGTTTTTTTGGTTTTCAGAGTTCTTTGTATATATTGTTGCTTGAAATAGGTTGACGAAGCAATGAGCATCTTATAATTAATCATTGATTAGGGAAGATAAGGGTGAAGATTCCTTCATTATCCTGTTTTCTCTGTTTTGCTGAAGGGCTTTTTTTATAATATCCATTATCATGTTGAATTAAACATAATCATGTATGTAATTGTCTTAAAAGTTATTGCTGTAATGGAAATATATCAACATTAAAGGCATTTTTGTAAGTTAAAAAGTACTCCTCAAATATAAAACCATAACACATTGGTTTCTTTTAATAATTTTATTTCCATTTTAATATTCTTTTTATGAATATTTGTAATTATAGTGTACATAGTAAACAGTATCTGATATCATCTCCCTTTTTTTCTTTTGAAATATTTTCAAGATAATAGAAATGTTTCAGGAATACTGCAAAGAACTTTTAAGTTTCGGAACCATTTGAAAGTAAATAGCTAAGATGATGCCTCATTACCCCCCCCACCCCCGTACTGAAATATTTGCGCATTTCCTTCAAACAGTGCATCCTCCCATGTGACCAGAATACAACCACCCCAGTTAGGAAACTAACACTCCTACCTTCGTACCATACAGCCCTCCCACTCCATTCAAGTTTCACCATCTGTCCCAACAGTGTCCTTCACGGGTCCAGTGCTCAGGCCAGCATCCTGCACTGCATGTGGTTGTCACATCTCCTTAGCCTCTTTCAGTCTGCAAGAGCTCCCTCCTGTCCCTGACTTTTATGACTGACACTTTTGAAAACCGCAGGTCAGATATGTTGTAGAACGCCCATCGGTTTGGATTTATATGCTGTTTCCTCGTGATTCAATTAAGATTATGTATTTTTGGCAGGAATATCAGAGAAATGATGCTGTGCTTATCACCTATCCCATCAGGTGTTAAATGATTTCTGATGATGTTCACTTTGATCACTTGATTTAGGTGGTGCTTACCAGGTTTCTTCACTGTAAAGTTACCCTTTTCCTCTATGTTATTAATGGTATATTGGAAAGGAACTTTGATATCATAAATATTCTACTTCTTATGATACTTTTACCCATGGGTTTTAACATCAGCTGATGCTTTTTGCTTGAATTTTTATTCTGATGGTTGCCAAAAATAGCCATTTTCTTATTTTATTATTCCTTCTATATTTATTGGTTGGTTTTCTACCATAAGAAAATGCTTCTTGTCCTTTATTAACTCATTTATTTATTCAAATCAATAGAGGCACATGGCTTGCTGTTTTATTTAGTAGGTTTTAGCCCATTTTTAATCATTATTTTGATGCTCAAATTGTCCCAGATTTGGCCAATGGGAGTTCTTTCAGGCTGGCTTCTGTGTCCTTTTGGCTTGCTCCATCCATCAATGAGCACTTTCTTTCTGATACAACAAGATAGTTCAGGTTCATCTTGCACAGTCCTGCAATCAGCCCTTTCTCCAGGGAGTCCTGGTTCCTTTTACTGGACAGTGTACTTAGAAACCAAGATTTGGGCGCTGGGTGTGCTCATTGTTCTTGGAGTTTCACTTCTTCCAGGCCCTCTCAGTAATAGAGTTAGGGAAAATGTGTGTGTGTGTGCATGTGTGTATATATACAATATTCACAACTATATTTCTATGTCTATCTATATTGGTATATTAAAATACTTATATTTCATTATCTATATTGGTAACCCTGAGTTTATGCCAATACCTCTACTTTCAACTCAGTACCATAGGGTTCTTTTTGGTTTCCTCCCTTACCTTACTTGTAATTTCCTTTTCTAACAGTGAGAAACAAGTCTCCTATCACTACTTCCCTCTCCTCATGCAGGGCCTCTCCTCTTCCTTCTCAGGCACTGAGACCCCATGTTGGGCCACCACTGTCCTCACCCTTTCCTCAGTGCAGAAACCTTCCTCACCCCATGCCAGATGCCTTCTCTTCCCATGCTGATGCCTCCTCTGCTCAGCCCTGCGTAATGACTTTGGGACTAAATTGTGAAAGAAGGAAGGAAAGAAGGAGGCTGACATTGTATCTTAACACCTTTTTGTATGTTACATACAGTCTTTATAACTACAAGTTTTGATGGCTACACACTATATTTTTGTATCTATTGTGACATAAGATTTGGGTAGATGGGGACTGGAAAGCATGTTGTTTATTGGTATTAGCCAAGTAATAAGCAGAAGTCAGTTACAAGGAATTATATCAGAAGTGAAGGACATGTAGCATGGACCAGGAACACCACACTTTTATAAGGGGTGCATGGAGCCCATCACAGACATCCTAAGAGCAAGTGAAGGAGCATCTGCCCATGCGTCCATCCATACATCACCCACACATCCATCAACCTATCCATTTCATTTTCTACTTTTAAATATTTTGCAGTCTCAAGGTAAGTTGAGCTTGGAAACAATCTGAGTGCCCTGGAGCTGGCTGGGAAAAACAGAGGTGAGCAGTAGCAGGTGACCACCCCAAATCAAGGACACAGTGTGTCCCAGCAATCATTGTAAAAGTCACATTTCCTGCTTTTTTTCAACCAGGACAAAATGGTAGAATGATGAAGAAGCAGGTTCTTGCCAGGCATAGAGGAGTCGGGCAATATTAGTCCTGGTGAGAGACTGTCTCTGCCCTAAGTCCAGAAATGTGCCATAAATGGCTGGTAGGCAAGAGATCACCAGGTAGGACTCTTCAGCTGTAGTCCCTGCTTGGGAACTCATAGGCTCCAGTGATGACAGCAGAAGTAATGGGAGGTGATGCAGTGCCCAGGTGACCCCACAAGGCAATTATGCAACTGGAGTAGAGACCACAGCTAGAGCCAGCTGTTTGTTCTTTGTTAGGACTTTAGGTGGAACTAGGGTCATGGTAAAAGGCAGTGTCCCCTGGTCCCAGAGGGAGAGGAACATGTTTTCCTACTTGGCCTTCCCAGAGCCCAGTTATGGCTGTATCCCTGCCTTAGGTCAGAAGGTGGTAGCCTTGCTGCCATGATGGCTGTTTATTGTTACAGTGCTTTATAAGAGCAGGTATTGATTATCAATATCATTGTTAACGCAGGCATAGAAGAGTTTCACTATTGCCTGCTAGAATTGTGGGAAATAAAATATGATGTTTTCCCCTAGTTAATTTGAATGAGTGCTCTGTATATTATCTTTGTAACAACTTTCTCATATTTGATTCAGCTATTTTCCCAATATTACAATGTTTCTATTTAAATATAATTTTGTTATTTATTAATTCCATTTTTCATTGGCTTGAATCTGTCGTTTTCCTTTGTGATTTTCTTAATAGTTTTGAAATCTGCCACAGACCTAATAAACATTTGGTTCATTTTAAAGTTATTTTTCCCATGATTTGATTATTTTATTGTTTCTGGATTTTATTTTGAAATAATATATCTAGAGTTCATTTGGTATATAAATTGTAGATCTAATCTTACCCCCCACATTGTATAATATTCCCCCAACCCTATACCCTCCTCCCTTTTTAAAAAATTTATCAAAAAATGAAAACATAGATAGCATATCTATTTCTTGGCTTTTCATTTTGTCCCAAAACTCTATTTCTAACTTTCTACCAATGTTACCTAGTTTTAGTACTTGTTGTTTTATAAAATGCTTTAATCTCTATTTTCATCTGAGTGGCTTTTTGCTATTCACACCTATTAAGTTTTTTCAAAGGAAATTTAGAATCATTTTGTCATGTAAAAAAATATCCTTTGAGGAGTGAGATCTTAATTTCATTTGATTTGCTTGCATATAAAAAATATATTTCCATCTTGGGACTTCTGCTTATTCAATATGCCTTTCCTTGTATTTGAATTTTCATCTATTTCTCCCCATAAAACTTTGAAGGTTTTTATATAATTGTTAAACTGTATTTATTCATGTTATAAAAAATTGCTCCAAAATGAGGGAGAAAAACTTCGTTGTATAATCATTTGTATTGAAATTGAATTGCAGGTTTTTGTTTTTAAGCACGAAGGGCCTTTAAGGCTATCTATTAAAACCATACTGGCAAAGTGAGGTCCAAAAAATTCGGTGACTGGAATCTAGGAGTTCTGAGTCTTGTGTCTTGTTCTTCCTACCTGCAGTCTCTTACTGCTCTTAGAAACCCAGACACCCAAAACACCATCTAGGGTATCTGTGGAGTCACAGGCTGGGTCAGAGACGAGTTAACTGTAGGAAGTAATTTGGGGAGATTCTTTAGTGTTGAATTTCTTGAATCACACTAGGGCACCAGGCCCCGGCAGATCCTGCCCGCTGGGCCTGGTTCTCTGGCCAATGGACCCCTTGCCTTTGAAGCTTCCACATCCTCTGCCCTGGCCACTGGGAAAAGGCAGAGCAGCTTACAGTGACCGCCCTGCCTTGTGGACTCACCTGGAAGCTGTTATTTGTAGTGATGTTTCTGTGAGAAAGTCACTCCTGAGTTCCAAATAATATACTGAAAAATGAGCTTTTACTGCACATACTGTTTAACCTGTAAACTGCCTAGAACTTAATATTTACTTTTGTGGTTATCATTCCAACCCTAGCAGCCTCCCTCCCCCCCAAAAAAAGATTGTTAACTTGTTTATTTAGTTAGAAGAAATCGCTTATTATTCTATTGCCATTCTGTTTATAATAGCTATGATTATGTCTCTAATCTACTTGTGGATTGAGGTATGGTAGATAAATAATAATTATATCACCTATGCAGTATTATTATTAAGTGGCTTTTGCTCTTAAGACTTTTAACTAAATTAAACGTCCCTTTAAAAAATATGCCTATTCAGGTTAATGATGCCTAGAACTAAATTTTCCATGTTCATACTGATTCATAGCTATGCCTTGTCCTAGGAAGGTAACCTAATAGGCATTCAAGGTTAATTGTCCAAATTGTCTTTCCCTGTGGGGTGCTCTTAATTGTTTTATTACCATGGTTCCATGATTTTCAGATATGATGGGCTTGACTTCCTCTGGCATTCTGCTGTGCTACTGAACAGCTTTCTTAGTATCACTGTTAATGAAATTGACATAAAAATTCAGTGTTCCAAGGTGTTAAAATGCCTCTCAGTGAGTATAAATGTCATTAGCAAGTCTTAGGACATTGAAATACAAAATGACTTTGTGTTTCAAGCCATTGCTGAGAGAAGCAAGATAGTAACTTTTAAAAAAAGAATAGTAAACATAGTTGAAGTTCCCATCAAGGGAAAGACATCTATAGTCCTTCAGAAATTAAGGGTTAGAATTTTAATTTTTCTTGATTTTTGAGGATTATTAAAATGAGAATTGGAATTTTGGCTATTAAAATATGTAGTAAAAGTAGAAAAGATATAACTGGGCCAGGTACATGTGAACTTCAGAATAGTATTTAATCTCTGGGGAAGAACGGGGCAATGGGATCAGGCAGAACTTCAGAAGGGTTTTCAGCTATATCTGTTAAGATTTTGTTCTTTAAAGGAAAATAAAAAGACTAAAGCAACAAAAAAAGGAATAGATTCATTAAGGAATAAAAATAATTGGGGAACAGGATTAAACACAGCACCATTTTTAGACTCCAAAAACTATCTCTGCGTTTCCCCATGAAACCTTTTGTAAAGGAAATCATCTATAGTGTTTCTATACAGTCCTGCCCTCACTTAGATGATTTCTACAAAGGCAGGTCACCTGAATTAACAGACGGCAGCCAGACTTCTTGGAGATGGATCTTGGGTTACCTGCATAGCTGCCATATTTTCTCAGAACAATCCACAAAAATATTAGAGCAGACCATTATCACCACACATGCACAAATAATGCTATAATTATTCCCACAAAATGTAATGTGGTTGTGCTATTTCGTCTCCTTTTCAACCCTCCAAGCTAGGCTTGGGTTGTATATCCATAGTCCTGAAGCTCATGGACAGCCATGTAGAATTTTGAAATCCAGGTAAGCTTGGTCTCCTACATCTGCTTCCTAACCCCAGTTTCTGACTTCTTGGAATGGTTATTGGCCTACAGGCCATTCCTTCACCATTGTTTCTTGGCCATCCCAGTGTACTTCACTGGTATCTGGCTCACTTATTGGTTCCACGAAAGGCAAAATAGAAAGAAACCTCCTTGAAGCAGAGCTGTGCAAGCCTTGCCCCACCCCCCTTATTTTTTATTTTTATTAGAGCAGTTGGAGGTTTATAGAAAAATCATGTGTAAAATACAGAGTTCCCATATAACTGTCCTATTGACATTTTGCGTTAGTGCGGTACCTTTGTTACAATTGATGAAATGATATAATTATATTATTAATGATAGTTCATAGTTTACATTAGGGTTCACACTTTGTGTTTTAAGCATTTCGTTTTTGTAGAAGGAAAAAGTGTCAAGAGCAGAGGATGCAGATTGAATATTGACCCAAGTCACAACATTATCTTACCATCAGAACTCCACATTTGACTGGCTTCCTGGTTTACCCTGCACTACCTGAAACTTCCTATCTCTTCACTATTCCTTTCTAGTTTATTGTTGATGTTCTGTATTTAAATGTCTCTTTTCATTAGTAAATTACTATTCATTTGGAAATGTGTTAGGCTGTTCCATTAAAAAGCACATGTAGTAATTACCACTTCCTTATCTAAATCACTTAACACTGTGAATACCAACTAAATTTAGATTTATCTAAATTTAGCAGATTGTCACCATTGCTGGGAAATGTTTTACCTGTGTCATTTAACTGCCTTGCTTCTGTCAGGTTGTCAATTCTACTTCCCCTGCCTTAAATTACAAGAAATGTTTTCATTTGGTAGCATCTCTAAAATAAAAAACACTTGCTAGGATTCCTAGAATTAAATGTGATGACACATACACGTAACCTGACAGATAACTTGCCTCGAGCCTCTTTTTTGAGCTCTCCCAGAAACAGTGCCTGAGCTATGTAGCCTTGGCTCTACCTGTGCTCATGCCCTGGTATAATTCCATAGAAAGAGGAGGCAGTTTTAGAGAAGAAAGTGGGACTTTGACCTTGGTGTCTGGGTCATAGGCCTGGAGCTCTTTGTGGTAGAATCTCATATCCTATATTTTTCCTTTATTATACTTAATATAATTATTGAAATGGATGCAAAACTAATTATGTTATAATTCAAAAAGTATTTCATCATTTGTCCTATAATTGCTGGGAAGTATCCTTTCCATTTTAATTATTTTTCTTTGTATTGTATGTTACTTTAGAGCTGATGGTTGTGATAAAAGAATAACTGTTCATGCAGTTTAGGATCTCACAGCTTTATTGAGTGATTCATGAATTGGGCAGCATCCCATATAGAAAGTAGAAGGGAGCTCTGCTGAGGGAGTAGAAAGAAGCTCATATAGGGCAAACTTGGTAGAAAGTGGGGAACTGTTCTGATTAGCTGACATTAAGTTTCCATTTCGCCTGGGGAGGGGTGGTTTTAGAAAGGAAGAGCATTTGTATGTTGATTTTGTACAGTATGCTTGTCCATTCCGATAAGCTGTCTCTACCAAAACTAGTTTATCACCAGGTGTTACTTAACAGCAATCTTATAAGGTGTATTCCATTTTCTTAGAAACCCCCTGCAGGTCAATTGTTTTTGTCTTCTGGAAAAGCCCTTTCAGGAAAGGGATCTTCTTTCAGCAAATGACCAATGCAGGTGGCCATTTTATTTCACTTAACATTTGTTAAATGTAATTAACATTTCCATTTATATCAGTGGACCCCTTTGGTCTTCTTGCTGGTTTGGCAGATTGAGTGAACATTCATCTCTCCTTTTAGAAGTGCTGCAGAAACTGCATGTGGTGAATTTACACTTAGGTGCATTTGAATGTGCTATGCTTGAGTGCCAAAATATATTTGCATCTATTTAAACACTCAGAAAAGAAAGAGGGAACAGGTGATTGCCTGAAGAGTGAGCTGAATAGCCTTTGATAAAATTTTTGTGGGAGGGCTGCTCTGAGTTGTTTAGTGACAAATTAGAAAAGAATTTTAGAGTAACTAGAAAGGGAAATAGACCTACCAGTGGTTTAGCCAGGGTGCCTAGTTAACAGAAGAGACTTTTTTTTTGTTTTTGTTTTTGTTTTTAGGAGGTACCAGGGATTAAATTCAGGACCTCATAGATGGGAAGCAGGCACTCAACCACTGAGCTACATCTGCTCCCCAGTGAGAGTTGTTTTTTTTTTTTCCTCCAGGAGGTAGAGGGGATCCAGCCCAGAACCTTGTACATGGGAATTAGGTGCTCATCCACTTAAGCTACATCTGCTCCCCAGAGGAGACCTTTTACACACCACAAAAAACCCCAGCAGATACCAATTTGACTTACCTGGACTTGTCAAAAGGACTCATTAGATGTCTTCATCAAATTTGAGACCTGAAAATCTAACCAATATCTTTCCCTTGTACATGTCTGCTGGTTCTGAATGTCTGAATGTCAAAGCCCAAAATATTCTTAAAGCCTTTACCTAATCCAGTGGTTCTCAGAGTATGGTCCCAGATCAGCAGCAGCAGCAGCAGCAGCTTTACCTGGGAACTGGTTAGTGCTGCAGATTCTGAGGCCCCTGCCACATCTGCCAGATAGGGAAATCTCAGGATGTGGCTGTTACTGGATTTAATTTAGGTTCTTGATTTAGGCTGCAGAAATGAATTTCAGAGCATGTCAGGTGAGTGAGGCCAGTAATTTATTAAGGTAGGGAGAGAAGAGAAATGGGAGAAAATAACAGATCAGGGGCCCGGTAGAGGGTAAGGGGCAGGGGCCTGGTAGAGGGTAAGGGGCTGAAGAGTGATAGAGGGCTGATTTATAGATTACAATTTCCCATTATAGATTGTAAATGCCCAGGTGTTATTTGCGTGTTGATCTGCGCAGGGGGGACATGGCGAGAGTAGGGTGCAGAAGCCACAAGGGCCCCAAGAGCAGTAGGGCATGGAAGCTGCCAGGAGCAGGGAGGAAACAGGGGTCAGGAACAGGAGCAGAAGGGGCGATTTGACTTTTGTGCCTGCCTTTTAAATAGTTAATTATTCCACCCCTATGCTAATGGCACGGGAGGAGTCCCAGGTGTTACCCTACCCATCAATCCCCTGAGTGGGGCCAATGATAATGTCCTGGGAGAATTATCTGGAGCTTCTCCTGGCTTCCGGGTGTCTTCTAGCAGTTATCTTGGGGCATTAATGTCCACATGGACCTTTCGCCAGGTTCCAGATCTGTCTGTTCATTCCCTATACGAAGCCTGCTTCATGGCCAATGCTCTGTTGTTGGGGTTTTGTTTTTTTTTCTCCAAGCACTGCAGGTGATTGTAATGCACACCTAAGTGTGAGAATAACTGACCTAAGCTAATCATACTGAAGTCAGTTTCTTGGTGCCCCAGACTTTGGCTTATGAGAAAATTATTTGTTAGTCTCTTTAACTCTACTCTTCTCCCATTCGACTTATCACATCGAACTTCACATTTCATAGAGTGGCTTTATAATGTCTCTTGATGTGGATTATTTTAGGTTTACCTCTTTGGGTTTTGCTGAGCTTCTTGAATCTGCAGGTTTATTACTTCTTCCAAACTTGGGAAGTTTTCAACATATTTATTTACTTACTTATTTGCGCCACACTCCTTCTCTTGTTCTATGACTCCAATAACATGAATTTTAGCTATTTTGGTATTGTCTCATAGGTCCCTGAGGCTCTGTTGATTTATTTTCATATTTTTGATAAACTTTTTTTTTTCTATTAGCTATTCAGATTGGACAATTTCAATTGGTATGTCTTCAAATTCACTGACTTTTCCTCTGACATCTCCATTCTATTTGAGGCCATTCAATAAGGTTTTTTTTTTAAATTTAGTTATTATATTTTTCACTTCTAAAATTTGATTCTTCTTTATATCTTTTATTTCTTTGAAACTTTTTATCTTTCCATTAGTTTCAAGAGTGTTTTCTTTTGGTCCATTTTTATAATAGCTGATTTAAAGTTGTTTTTTAAAAAAGTCAATTTTATTGAAATGTTTTCAAAAACCATACAATCCATCTAAAATGTACAGTTAATAGCATTTGGTGTAATCACAGAGTTGTACATTTATCCCTGCAGTCAATATTAGAGCATTTTCATTACTGCAAAAAGAAAACCCCCTACCCCTTAGTAGACACCTCTCAATCTCTTTATCCTTCCCCTGCCATACATAACTGCTAATCTGTTTCTGTTTCTATAAATTTATTTGTACTTGCATTTTCTACAGATGGAATCAAACAATATGTAGTGCTTTGTGTCTGGTGTCTTTCACTTAGCATACTTCCTTTTTTTTTTTTTTTACCAATGCTGAAAAGATATTAATATACATTACTATTCCCTATAGTCCATAGTTTGCTTTGGTTGTATTTTTGCCTAAATATCTCCATGTTATTAACATCTTATAACAATAATATACATTTTGTTTTATTTCAGAGAAAAACATTCTTACTTCACCAAAGTAGGTAGTGAAGAAATTCCTAAAGAATGCCTATGAGAGGGGGAGCAGGAGTAGTGGAACACAAAGGCTGATGAGTTATAGGCAGGTTTGTAGGGTTCTAAAGTTCCAGACTGGCTCCATGAATCTTCTGTAGAAGATAAAAGGGAGTCACCGTTCAGTAGCCGAGTAATGTAGATGCAGAGATGAAGGACAGTGCAGCATTTATGGAGCCCGGAGGGAGATTGTAGGCTAGCAGTGGGGAAATAGGACTGATGAAGTAAGAGATTGTTGGAGTTTAGAGAGGAATTTTTTAAGAACTGTTTTTGGAAGGAACAATAGGATATTGACAGCTTGGAGTATGTGGGAGGTGGAAATGAATGGTTGAGATTGTTGTTTGCAGAGAATAAGCATTAATATTGCTAAAAAGAATATGGACCATGGGGCGGTGGGGGGGGCGGCTGCTGTGAATCGACAGAAAGTTACTAATAGCATGAGCAGTTAGTGTATTGCCTTCCATTCTGTCCCTTAGAATTTATCTTATTTATCTGCCTTGAATTGCTCTCCAGTTATTTATACACTTTCTGCTTTTCCTTCAGGAGGATAAGATGTGTTCCTAACACTCTTTTTGTATCTCCCAATCTCCCACCAGACTTTAGGAAGAAAAGACATCAGCAGCTATCCCCCACCCCCTTACTTCTCAACCTCCTACCTAACTCAGCCCCATCTGAGAATTTCCTTGAGGATGGGACTAGAGCATTTGTAAATTTTACAAAGCTCTACACTCAGCCTGTGCACACATTTGGGCAAATAATTCCTAGTGGATTGGCTGGAAACCTCAATAACAAAGATTGAATATCAATTTTCTTTCTTCTCTAGAGTCCCAGAATCTAATTTTGCAGTTTTTACTTTACCAAGAGTAAACAGGGCTTTAAGTGATTTATCTAAAGCAGGATATTGTAAATCCATATTTGAATTGTAGGCATTAAAAGGAAGGGACAAAACCTTTGTGCTTTTTTGGTACAGTGTCATATCCATGTATGTCCTTCACAGATACACCTGATGATCTGATGGCATGCTTTGATACTGTTGCCTGCTGCCTTTGATGCAGAGCAATTCTTATTCATTAGCAAGCTGTCAACCCCATGCCATGTTGACGATTGGACTTATTCTAGTATTTATATGACACTAATACACTTATGGGTATTAGAGAAATTGTCTTACCCAAAAGCACCATGTCAGATCTTAATCTTCCCTATTAAGCAACTCACAGCTATTTTTTTTTTTTTTTTTTTTTTTAGGATTTATTTTATTTATTTATTTCTCCCCACTCCCTTGTTGTTTATACTTGCTGTGTCTTTTGGTCTTCTTTGTTTCTTTAGGAGGCACTGGGAACTGAACCTGGGACCTCCGATGTGGGAGGGAGGCACCTAATTGCTTAAGCCACCTCTATTCCCTGCTTTTGTTGTGTCTCTCCTTATGTTTTTCTTCTTGTGTTTCTTGTTGCATCATCTTGTTGCGTCAGCTTGCCACACCTGCCTGTACATGGGCTCGCTGTCTTTTTCAGGAGGCACTGGGAACCTCTGCTCCCTGCTTTGTTGTGTCTCTCATTATGTTTTTTTTTTTTCCTCTTGTGTCTTTTGTTGCATCATCTTATTGCGTCAGCTTGCCGCACCTGCCTGTTGCGCTGCTCGCTGTCTTCTTTAGGAGGCACTGGGAACCGAACCATGGACCTTCCGTGTGGTAGGGAGGAGCTCAAATTGTTTGAGCCACATCTGTTTCCTGCCATTTTTGAGAAATAGAAAAATTATTATAATTCAGGTACCTAAACTGTAAAGTCTATCTTACAAGAGTCTAAGGACGTAGAATACACCCCTTAATCCTTATTTAAGTATTGACATATATTAGTGGAAATTAGGCTTTCTCTTTATTAGGCTACCAAAATGGTGCCATTATTATAACTTACCTTAATGTAAATGTTTTTAAGACATTTTAAATCAGAAGGAAATTTATCCTACATACACATAAGCAAGTTTCTTTTTGCTTGAATCAGGTAATAGAACAAGAACTTTGCCCATCTACCTCACCCCCAGCCTCTCATTCAGCACTGCTTCAGATGGCATAGGGAGTGGTCACATCTCTCACTTGGCCTGCTTTCAGCAGTGTGTGTATATACTGTCTCTGCATGTGCCTTCTAAAGTAATTAAGATTCACAGTGAAAAACCCTGAAGCAGAATTACAAAGGATCTTCTGTTTTTATTGCCATGGTGGCCTCAGTGTTCATACTGGACTTTTGGGAACACAGTTGTCTTATATTTTTAGATTAATTGTTACCCAGAATGAAATAATCCATACATCATCCCTCAAGAATATTCTTATGCCAACACTTAATAGGAAAAAAAAAATGAATTGGTTTATTTGTACAGTAGCAGAATTAGAAAATCTCATACGGAATTTGAGAAAGGGTAAATTAATGGTGATATTAAAGGTTTATTGTCTCCACACTTTTAGGAAATCACTAGAAATGTTTACATGTTAATTTTTTCCCACTTACCTGAAATATTAATATAGAAAAGCACCTGTGAAAGTTTTTTTCTTTTTTCTTTCCCCTTCTCCATCACTATTTAAGACAGTCTGGAACTTGTCTATTTTCAGTTATTTCACAAGCTCTGAATCTCAAAAAGTCATCGTATATGTTAAGGAGGCTTAGACATGCTGTCAAAATTATAAAGTAAGTAGTCCATCTGCTGTCATTGACCTCAGATCAAGAAATAGTTCATAGTTAAAAAGAATTTGAGATCTGGAAAGAATTTACAAATTACCCAGTTTGATGACTAGATGAGTAAATTGAACTCTGGAGAGTTAAGCAATGATGTGTCCTTGACCACACCAAGAATTTGGGGCAGGATGCATGCTCTGAGTATCATCTGGAAACCTTACATCATCAGTGACTCTCATTCATTCATTCATTCATTCATTTCCTTTCCCCTTCAGCTCGTCTATTGCTTTAATATACTGATGAGTCTCCTTTAAACAAAACAACCCAAACAAAAAAATCCTCTGAAACTCCATATGCCCCTCTCCAGCTACCACCAGCTCTCTCTTTCTCTTCATAGACTTCTTGAATGAGGTGTCTTCACTTAGTAGATCCCCATTTCCTTGCCTCTCTCTGCTTCTCAATCCCTCTAGTCTGGCTTCTGGCCCCCATGCAAACAACTCTCTCTTTCCACCACCACACTCTATGGTGTTTTCCAGTCTTTTCAGCCTCGTTGATCTCTCAGAAGCATTCCACATTGTTTGACTACTACTTCTTTTGGCTTCTGAGGTTTTTCCTTCTCCATCTCTGATATCCTCCTCCCTGTTTCCTTTGTAGGTTCATCTTCCTCTACTTGGCCATTAATAACTGGCATTCCTTAGAGCACCCCATCTTAGACCTTCTTCTCTTCTACCTCTCTAGTCTCTCGCTGGGTGACTTTCCCACACTCAGGACTTCATTTATTTGAGATGACTCCAAATATATAGATATCCTATGTATATTGCTATTAGATAGATAACCCAGGCTTTTCTTCTAGAACTTCAGATTCATATTTCCACTTGCCAAAGACATCTCAAATCTATTATTTCTAAAATAAAACTCATGATTCCACCCCCCCACACACCAATCCTGGTTCTCTTCAGTGTTTTCATTTTCTGTGAACAGCACCCCATCCCAGTAGTCACACAGGTCAAAACCTAGGAGCCATTTTCCTCACCTCCTTTCTCCCTGGAGCTAGCCCATCAAGCCCTGATAATTTTACCTCCTTAATATCTTCCACCTCTCCTCACTCAGCCCTTGTCTAATTTACATCTACTCTTGCCCCTTCAGTTCACTCTTCAAACTGCTGCAAGAATGATCTTTCTGAAACTCAAATCTGATCCTGTTAGTGCTGCTGCTTAAAGCCCTTCTATGTCTTCTTATTGCATTGGACTAAAGGCAATATGCTTTTCTATATCCTGGAAGATTCTCTGTGTCTGTGCCCTCCCTCTCTCTCAAGCCTTATCTAGTCCAATGCTGTCCCTTCCTTTCTCGGGTACAGCCATGCAACTGTCTTCCAGCCACTTATCATAATCACTTTCTCCTGCCACAGGACCTTTACACACACTGCCCCTTCTCCTCCCTCCCCCAAGTTCAAGACTTATGCTTCAGATCTTGTCTTAAGCACCATCTCTGTCAGGACATCATTCTCTAACCTCCCATGCAGCAAACTCCCTTTCTGTGTGCTCACTGAGCACTGGGTACAGTGCCTCTCCTTCTATTGGAACTTTACATTTATTTGTAGAATTATTTGATGACTTACCTCTTGTCTCCTACTAGTTTATAAGCTCTGCAAGGGCAAGGAATACATCTGACTGTTCAACTATGTATTCCCATTGCCTCTCACACAGTACTAGCACACAGTAAGTGCTCCTCAAATATGTGTTGAATAAATGAATGAATGAATGAATAGCAGAGGCACGTAAAAATGAAGCAATTTTTTTTTAAGTCAACAGGTTTGTTGAATAAGGTATACAATAGAGGAAAGGTAAGGAAACCAGCCTTAATGGAGCCCCTTTCACATACCAGGCGTTTTATACATATTCTTTAGATGGAAACAAGGAATAGCCTTGGATAGTTTTGCTTTCTTTTATATCTCCTCAGAGAGTTTTTTAATGTGTATTTCATGCAAATAGCATGGATGGCAGAATTGTTTTCAGTGATTGTATATGAATGAAATCTTTCTCTGAAATACTAGCCTCTTTTCATTAACATATTTTAGCAATTTTCAACTTGCATGGCTAGGCATTTGATTAACAGAAACAAAGAATTGGGTTAGATGAGATAAACACCTGGGATGTGATGGCCTTATTAATCTCTAAGGTAACTTTAAGAGCATTAAATATTCATACATCATAGACATGGTTGTTAACTTTTGACACTAGCTCTGAGTCCTAGTCAGAGAAGATATGGAAAACAACCTTCTTAATTATGGCAGTGGTGCCTTCGTATAATTGAAAAATATACAAATGAAATTTTATATGAGAGAGATAAGCAGATTGTAGGGGGCTTAATGTCCACTGCTGCTCTTCTGATTTTTGTAAAACTATCTTCTCATCCTTTTCGTATCAACTCCATTTCTGTTAAATAGTGACAACCAACCAAACCAACTCTTCTATTCCTCCCTTTGGCTTATGATCTAAAGCAGTTAGGCTGTAATCATATTGAATTTGAAATTCCTTTGGGACGTCCAAGAAGGTACATTGGATAAGCCAGTAGCTATTCTGATCTGCAGCTCCAGAATGGATGTCTGGGGTACTGATATTCCCTGCAGGGTCCAGGGGGAGGTGTTTATCCTGGTGAGAGAGGCTGGTGACTGGCACACACCCTGTCCCAAGCAGCAGCCCAGGAATTCTTACCCACTGGCAACAAAGATTTCTTGATACCATATCTTCCAATTTTTGAAGGAAAGCAAGAAAGAAATCCGGATGTTCTTGTGAAAGCTCCAGATTTTTAACTGTTGGCACCTACTATTGTTGATTTTTAAACATTGTTTGGGGCACAGAAAAGACATCTACAACTTGACTATTTCCTCTGACCCCAGTTTGTGAGCTCTGCACAAAACCTCTGTAATCTAGCCCTCCGGGTTCTCACAGTCTGTTTCTCTGTCCTCTACCCACTATCGTTTCTTAAGGCTGTTTCCAATGCCCTTTATTTTGTTTGTTTGTTTCTTTTGGATGCCCTTTATTTTGGATGACCTCCACTCTCTCCTCTCTCCTCATGTGGCAGCCCCATTCTCCTTTCTCAAATTTAGCCTCTCCCTGGGGTTACCCCCACATGGAACATTTCCATCTGCCCTCCACTCATCCTGTGAGACCCAGCTGCGGTCCTCAGTCCAAAGGCATGTGCAGACAGCCAGTCAGGCCTGCATGCACCACTTAGGTGCCAGCCCTCACTCACACGGCATCCTTCCTGGTGTGCTTCGAGTACATGTGTCTAGTCTTCACAAATAGGTTGCATTCTTCTTCAGGGCAAGGACCGAGGATCCTCAGACTCCCCGGTGTGCATGGGACTGTGTAGAATAGTGAACCCCTTCTATAGCACCACTTCTCTTAACCTCCTCCAGGGACAGGTACTCCCTGAACTGTTTGTTTGTTTGTTTGTTTGTTTGTTTGTCTCCCACCCTGTGATTGTTAGCCTAGGGCATTTATCTTGAATGCTTTTGCCACTTTTGCAATTGTTATCTAAATAAGCTGGACCCTAGTCAATCAAAAGGAACTTTTCTTGTGTGTCTAACATAGCTAGACATAAGACTTTTAACAAGATGCTGTATTTTTACATGGAAATAGATACTACGTCTTCACAATTTCTTTTCTGTCCAGTTCTGAGGGAGAGTTTAGTAATAGTTATCTTTACTCTGCCAGTTTTACTGTGTTTTCTTTTGAAAGCACTTTCCTTTGAGATTTCTGCTTTTATAGCCATTAATAAATGTTTTGTTTGATATTAGACCATGTGCTTTGTTTGATATTAGAGTATCTCTTTGGAGAACTAGCTTTTTTTTTTTCTTTTCTTTTCTTCCAGACAATCAAGAGGCTAATTATCTTTATATTACATTTAAAATTTTCTATTATATTGAAATGCTTAGATTCATCATTTCTGCCTTGGGTAACATCAGTATTGTGACATTCAACTTAAAAAAAAAAAAAAAAAAAACTATTAACAGGTAGCAAGTTTCAAATGTAGAATTCCATGTTTTGATGTTGCTGAATGACCAAACCATTCACTGTAAATTCCATGCTGTTTTTTGTGTGTTCCTAGGTGCTGTGATTCTCTTGGGAAGAACCAATATGTTTCGCTTTAACCATCCCAAGGAAGCTGCCAAGCTCAGGGAGAAGAGGAAGGTGAGCAGCCTGAAGTCACTGGGAGCAAACCTCTGATATATGGGGTGTGGGAGGAGGGGGTTGTTGCCACTTTGTTTCCTGCTGTTTGATTTTATGGAGTCCAGAATCACTTGAAAATTAGTTCTACGAATTGGATTTATTCAGGGGAATTTGTTTCCTAGAAGATTATTGGCTGATGAAGTAGGAAAGCAAACTAGCAGGCAGGGGGAAACTGCTCTCCTGACCCTTCTCTCCAAGCCCCTCCAAAAGGAGATGGCCATTATTTTGTATTAAGTGGAGAGTGACTTTCACTTATCAACCTCTTTTAGGAGTTCATGAAAAGTTAGAATCACTTCCATCCAAAAATATGCTCAGTTTTTATTTTCAGCCACAATAAATTGGTGTGAGGAAAAGAAGGGGTGAGTTTAGAGCAGTTGATTGGATAGTGACATCTAGAGTGCATTTTAAGTGCTGGCTGGAGGAGGTGGGCTAAGATCCTGAGAGAGAAGGAAAGAAATGAGAGGGAGAGAATTCTGTCTTGGGAGATGTAGCTGGTCCTTGGACTAGAGATGATAAAGATGGCAGCAAGCACTTCTCTGAGCCAGGCACCATGCTGAACTTCTGCATCTATTCTCTCAACTTCATCTAGGCAACAGCTGGTAGTACTCCCAGGTGACAGATGATTGAGATGAGAAACTGAGGCTGGGAGAGTCACTCCCTAACTTATTCCTGTGGCCGGCAAGAGGGGGCTAGGGCTACAGTTATATAGCCTCTCCTCCCAGCCTCTTTCTGGAAGGGCTGTGCCAGGTTGCTAGTGGTTTAGACGGGAAATAAGAAATTTGCAACCCCAGCCTTCTCCAGGGCTGCTCCAATCCAGCCAGTGAAGCCTCTTATCTGTTCCAGCCCAGCATCTCCCTGGAGGTCCTTTTTGGTACACAGCTGCACAGGGAAAGAGAAGGAAGAAAACATTTGCTAATAACTTTATATGAAAGCAAAATAGGAGCAGTGCATAAATTTCTGGTCTCCTTTCATCTCTGTCACTCTGTAAGCATCACTGTGTGCTGCTGCTAACAGGAAACTGCTCCTGCCAGGTCATGGAGACTGACTAGGATGGCATGACCCTGTCCCTCCAGTTTAGCACAGCCAGCTGGGGGGAACCAAAAGAATTGCGGAATTCCTGGTGAACTTCCCCAGGCCTAGGTGGCCAGGGCCATACTGTGCTTCATTGAGAGTTTGGACTTGAGATATAATCATAGCCGGACTGCCTATGAGGGGCTTTCTTCAAATGGACCAGCTTGTCATGCATGGTCGTTGGGAATGTACGCAGCTCATAGACCCTGACAAGTCAAAGGCAGGGAGTTGAGAGCTTTGGCATTCTCTTGTGCACAAAGGTGACAGCTCTGCCCTGTGCTCTGCTCTTAGAGTGGCCTTCTGTCCTCCTTCAGCTTATCGATGACTGACCTCTCCAAGTCCTGTGAGAACCTCTCCGCAGTCATGTTGTATAACCCAGGGTAAGTGAGCAGCAGCACCTCCTTCCCGGGATTATCACGGTTGTAATATTTATTGTGCCAACTACATTATAATCACTAAATAAAACTTAACTCCTGCAATTACACCTCTTTCTCAGATCAGCCATAGTCATTTTCCAAGTTCCTTTCCAGTCCTTGCTGCAGAGCTACTTAATTTTACTTAATTATAATCACAGCAGAAATAGGATTGTGTGTTCTGATTTTTTGCTTAACAATATGAGAAGCATTAGTATGGGTTGCTATGAGGGTTCATTATCATTTTCATAACTGATGTTTTCGAATTATCACTTTGGCTATTCAGTGCACGGTCCCTTTGGCTTATACACTTCCCTCTTGTTTTATAAATTATTTATAATAACAGAGATAGCCTTGGTTTTTACAGCATCAGGAAATTATGTTCACCATTTCCAAACATTAGGGGACCGCTGAGGATGCAGATGATAGTTTTTAAATGGATTTAGTGGTCAGGTGACTTTGGGCGTTCAGCTTAACTACTCAGGTCCTCAGTGGCTCCATCAGTAAAATGGCAGTGCTAATGAAAGTGCTTGAAAACAAGGAAATGGATGAAAGGACTTTTGGAGTCCTTTCCAGTTCCATCAGGCTCCATAATTTTAACTTCCTACTGTGAAAATCTGATGTAAAATAATGGTGGTCAGTTTAATAGCTAAATATATGAAATGAAACTAATATCAACTTCTAGAACTGGCATTTATTTAGTAGTTCCTGTATGCCAGGTGCTGTGCTAAGAACCACACATCCATTTTCTTTTTAGATTCTCATAACAATCCTATCCGCATTTCATGTGTGGGGGAATTTATATCTGTTTGCTCACTCATGGTTTCAGTTAGAGCTGTGATATCTGATTCTGAAACCTGTGATCTGACCGGGTTTCCACCCTGCTCATTTAGACTTGTGGGTAAGCTCCATTGCCCATGGCTTCCAGCTCAGCACTTTGAACCAACACTGAGCCTGTGTGCTCCATGGCATTCGCTCCTGTAGCTCAAGTCAGTCCTCTGGCTTATGGAAAGCAGATTCCTACAAGGAACTTCTTCATTGCCATAGAATTTAAAACAGAGAAACCTTTGATCATGCTTCTGAGTTCCTCATTTTATAGGGGAGCTATCGGAGGCCCAGATCCCACACCTTGCTTGAGCCCGTTGTTGAGTTTCCTTACTCCATCCAGGACTCTGTAAACAAACCGTTTACTCTTCAGCATCAGTCTTTGTCTTTGCATTTGGCTTTCCATCTTACTATGCAGTTATTGAGAAGAGCTGTTCTCAATAAGTAGGTCTGTCTAAAAATAAACCATATTGCTAAGACCCCTGAAATGTGAGAACACTGTAAGAGCACCTAGATTATGGGTACTTTGGAAGGCATGTTTTGCTGTAGGTCTTTAATTCCTTAAAATAGTTTTAGCAACTACTTTTGTGGTGACTGAGATGGAATCATTCAGAAGCTTGCTTTAACTTTCTAATATGCATGTCTTTAGGGTTAGTTTCAGTTTAGATAGTGTGATCCCATCTGTTAAATACTGTTTATCTAATTAAATTGTTCTGTGGTATAAAGAGTGCTTGCTTGGACCTGTCTCCTGGCTCAGAACCCAGTTCCAATCCGGGAATCCAGGCAACCCCAGTTTCATTATCCGCCGGGACAGTGCCTTACTTTGAAACCGTTGAAATGTCATGGCTGCTCCATGCCTTTGAAAACCAAATGCCTTTCCTCTGACACACAGGGTCACCACCAACCTGTGTGCCCCTTTTTCCTTTGCATTTACAGATGGGATTTAAGTCTTTTATTTTCCCCTAAACTGTAAAGTCCTCTTAAAAAGTGATACTCTTTTTTGTTGTGTATTTATGTGTTTTTAAGTTAAAGTTTTTCTCAGTGCTTATAAAATGCAGTATGGAATGTACTTGTTTTCATCCTCAAATCTTTTCAGTGACTCTCCATGGTCTGAAAAATAAAGTTCTAACACTTTACCATACCCCTCACTCACTCCATCAGCTCATGTCTCCTTAAGCCCATTGCATTCTGGGCACTGCCATTGCAGGTATTGTTTTTATTGCTCAGAAACACCCTGATCTAGCCCATGCCTTTGGGGCTTTTCCTTTGCTATTCCTAGAGCCTGGGATGCATTATGCATATTATTACCTCCTCATCCTGCAAGGCGTAGTACAAATGCGCTTTTCCTCTTGAAGCTATTTCTAACTCTCCTTCTCCCAATCAAAAATAAATATCCCTACTTCATCCATACATTGTCCTATTTCCATTGTCCTTGTTTTATTCTCCTTTGTGTCTCACACTGACCTATCATCAGCTCCTTATCGAGCACCTCCTATGAATTGGGCCTGATTCTAGTACATGGGGTGCAGTTGCCACCAACATAGTGGCTTGAAAATGAGGTGTTAGTGGATGGGAGAAGCAGGTAGATGGCCAGATACCTTCTTTTTCCCTGGTTTCCAGCTATCCCCCTCCCCCCCCCCAACAAAACAAAACAAAACTTGCCACCTGCTCTAGAGAATGATTACCCATGAATTAAAACATAATTGGAGAAAAATTGCCTACTCTGATTTATGGGAAGCAGACACCTTGGTGTGAAGGTGTCTGCTCTAGCAACCCAGAAAAATGAAGCAGAATTAAAGCTATAGTCATGCCGTTTATACTTTATTTTTGATATTACAGATATAAAACCCTCATCCTAAATTAAGCACCACGTGATAAACTGGAAGGACATTGAGAGAAATGTTTAATACCTGGGGCCTAGCTAAATAGTTGTTATTTTATTTTATTTTTTTATAAATAAGTTTTCTTTATTTTTAAAGGAGATTTAGATTACATACATGTTACATAGAAAATAAAGGGGATTCCCATATACCCCATCCCCACCCTGTCCCACACTTTCCCACATTAACAACATCTTTCAGTAGTATGGTACATTTGTTACAATTGATGAACACATATTGAAGCATTGCTACTAACCATAGTCTATAGTTTACATTATAGTTTACACTTTGCGCCACACAAGTTTATAGGTTTTGACAAAATGTATAATGGCTGGTATCTGTTATTGTAATATGCAGAATGATTCCAATATCTCAAAAATATCCCATGTTACACCTGTTGTTCCCTCTCCCTCCCCTCAGAGCCTCTGGTAACCACTGTCTTTATATCAGTATCACAAGTTCTGCCATTACTAGAATAATAATAAGTCTACGCCATAGTTGCATTCCCATTATGTTTTTTCATTCCTCTATCTTGAGGATTTGGGGATGGTGATGTCCACTCTGCTTTTGATTGAAAGGGGGCTTAGATCCCATGGGACAGATGTATAGAACTGAGTTGTGTGCAGTTGAAGATACTCTTTGATTCTTGGGTTGGGCGTTGTCCATCATCATCTTCTTGTTAGTTGTCCTGGGTGAGTCTGATGAACTGGAGTGTAGGTGTTGGCTGCAACTCTGCTGAGACTCAGGGCTCACCTGGCATATGAACAGATGGAAGATTTAAGTCTCTGGGACATGTATTTAATGGGTATAGTGCTATTATATATGTAGATTCAAATAAATGGGATAGAAGAACCATGTGTAGGAAGATCACAAATGAATCTAACTCTGATACCTTGTTGGAGATGGGCTATCATATATTCCAATGTAAGGCCCACTGATGGGATACTGATTTTCTGGGACTCTCTGCCCTGCCTATAGTATCTAGATGTCTCTAGAGCCCCCAGGAGCACCCCTATTTGAGGCACTGTACTGTGGCAGACAGTGAAATCCTTCTGAGACATGCATAAATGTAATCTCTGGAGTGACCTCCTGAGTCACTTTGAAATCTCTTAGCTGTAAAAACTCATTTGCATTTACTATTTCCCCCTTTTGATCTAGGTCTTTCTCCAAATGCATTGTTAGTTGGTGCTTGTTAATAATCCCTCAGTACCAGGGAGGCTTATCCCTGGGAGTCATGTCCCATGTTGGGGGGAAGACAGCAAGTTTATACGCTGAGTTTGGCTTAGAGAGAGGCCACATTTGAACAACAAGGGGGCCCTCAGGAGGTAACTCTGAGGCAATATATATTATCAGGTCAGGTTTCGATTGCACAAGAACAAGGTTCATAAGTATAAGCATCAATATCAAGGGCCTGGCGCATTGATCTGCCTGCCTTTGCTAGGAACTACCCATGTACTCCAGGGATTCTCACCACTCCAGTGCCCCAAAGATGCCCCACGTTCCACCCATTCCTCCCTCCCTCTCCCATCGGCAACTACTATGTTTCAATTTTTGACCAATAAGTTTCATAGTTATATGCATTAATATTGTGGGCTTGACATACTGGACTATTTTCTTTTATTACACGCTGCCTATGTACTCAAGATGTTCTTGGCCCTCTATAAAAGAATGTAGTAGGACTCCCCAGGATGGGAGTTTAATATTTTCTTGTTTAATATGTGGGCCTCCACCCACTGAGGTAACACCCTATGCCAAGATGAACACATTCATATTCCACAGAAGCATGCTCCAGGTGCCCTCTTTCTCACATAGCCACTCACCACCAACGCCTGCACCAGTGATCCTCTGCTGCCATATTTTTCAAAAAAAGCATTCCCACCATTGTAGTTTCAACCACAGACCTACAAATCCCCAGAATTCACCTGTTCCTTCTTCCAGTCCTCCCCCAGTTCCATAGATAGTCCATTCCAACCATCCCCCCACCCTGTTCACCCTCACATTCCAGCCAAAATAGTTGTTATTTAAATATAGAGGGGGTGGATGTGGCTCAAATGGTTGGGCATCCGTCTGCCATATGGAGGGACCTGGGTTCGATTCCCAGGACCTCCCGGTAAAATAAAAAATATATATATATAGAAGGCACATGGGCTGCCAGGCTCTGTGTGCTGGTGAGCCACCAGGCCCCGGGAGCCATGCAGCAAGATGATGACGTAACAGAGGAGAGACAAGACGAGATGCTCCGAAAGCTCTGAAAACCAGGAACCGAGGTGGCGCAGGTGGCAGAACACCTCTCTCCTACATCGGAGATCTCCAGGATCGAATCCTGGTGAAGACTGGAGGAGGAGGATGAGAAGAGATGGCAGTAAACAGATACAGAAAATTGCCCAGCGAATGGACACAAAACAGCAAATGGGGAAGGGGGGTTTAAAATGGATAAAGTAAATAAATAAATCTTGAAAGAAAGAAAGGGAGGGAGGGAGGGAGGGAGGGAGGGGGGGGGGGAGGAAATAACTACCTAGCCACAAACCATGCTAGGTTCTCCAGATGGAAAAGAAGGACCAAGATGCTCATGTATTTATTTATTTATTGAAGACTGGTTATATGTGAAGGGCATTATATTAGTCAGCTATAAAGGGGTGCTGATGCAAAGTACTGAAATCTGTTGGCATTTATAAAGGTTGTTTATTTGGGGTAGAAGCTTGCAGTCACAAGGCCCTAAAGAGTCCAACTCAAAGTTACTTCCTCACCAAACTCTGTTGCCACGTGTTGAAGCAAGATAGTGTGTGATGTCTGAGAGGGTTCAGCCTTCCTCTCTCCTCTTAAGGTTCTATGGACCCAGCTTCTTCCTATCTCAGCTGTAGGCAGGCATAAGGCTTATCTTTCTCCCTGGGACTCATTTCTTTCCGGGCTCAGCTGTTCTGTTCTCTCTACAAGGTCAACTATAGACTATCAGGCTCATTTGTCTTCCCAGGGCAGTGTGTATGGAGCACACTCTCTTCCTGTATATCTACTTCTGTGTTCTCCTTCTCTGCGCATTTATTTCCTGGGGCTCCAGCATCAAAACTAAAACTCTCTCCTCTGCCATGTCGTTTTCTCTGTGAGTTCCCGCCCACCAAGGGGGCAGGGACTCAATGTCCTACTGATGTGGCCGAGTCAAAAGCCCTAATCATAATTTAATCAAGTAAAAGTGAAACCTCTGAATTTAATACAATCTAATATGCCCTAAGGAACAGACTGGTGTACAAACACAATCCAATATCTATTTTTGGAATTCATAAACAATATCAAACTGTTACAGGCACATAAGCTTAGATACAGTATCCTTTCTGCCTGGGAAAACAGGCTTATGCATGTGAACACATATAGACTGAAGGCAAGGCAGGATATGATTCAGGGAAAAGAGGAAGAAGGGGTTTACATAGCCCGCCCTCTGGGAGGACAGATGGTAAAGGAATGGTATGCCTCAAAGTGGATTCTGTTCGTGGTGCTAGGCCTGTTGTGTGACTGTGACCTTGTAGCATGTTGAGTACGTTAGAAAACCAGAGGTTGATGGGCTTACAGTATCATTCATTATTGATATCAAGATCACCTTCAGCCAGCACCACTGGATTGTGTCATAAACCTGATTCACAGGAACCCACTTTTCCTGGCCTATGGAGGCCAGGCATTTTTCCCTATCAAAACATCTTCTCCAGTCTTCACCCAATTCAGCTCCTCCCAATACCACAACCATCACAAATAGCTGGAACCCAAGTCAAGAGAAGGGCAGTTCTCTCAGTTGTGCTTGAGAATTCCCTTAATAGCCTCCAGAGCTCCCAGATGAACTGGATTTTTGGTCCTGAGAATAGGATAGGCAGACTGGAGAGAAGAGATTCTGGGAGAGGAAAATTGCTTGAGCAAACCAGATGAGTACTGGGAGTAGTGAGCCCTGTTGACAGTTACGAAGAGGTAAGAGGAATTTGCAGGGTAGGGCCTGGCTGTGGAGAGCCAAACACAGGCAGTTGCAGTTAGCCTTGATAAGCTGACAGAGCTGTACTTTAGGAAGATGTGTTTTTAGGTTTGGGCAGGATGGATTAGAAGTAGGAGAGAGATTGTAGTTTGAGTTTTTTAGGCATATGGATTGTCCCTATGGGTAGCATTTATAATTTCCAGTTGGCTTGTTTTTAAAATCCTTTCAGAATTTATGGTTATGATTAAAATGTATGGCTCACAACAAATACATATTTTCTATATACTCTATTGTTTGGAAATATAGGAAGAAAGAAAATTCAATTCTAGTAAGAATAGTAAATAAATGATGTATGTAAATCTAACACAGATAGATTTCCTGATTGTTGCAGTTTAAGATTATTTTATGAATCCCCAAAAGAGAAAGATTATATTTGTAAACTAATCTGTTCCTCTGGGTATGATATCTTTTGATTGTCTTAAATTCAGCTGAGGGGCCTCTGGTTAGATTACTTAAGATTACTGTAGGACTTTTTATTGGACTATGTCAGTGAGGTGTGACTCAGGTTGAGTCCTGCCTCCTTGCTAGGTCTGATATAAATGGATGCACATAGACACAGGAAGAGCGAGCTCTGCCATTTTTTATCCTGCCATGTGACAGAAAGGAGAATTTCAAACATTTGAGACCCTGGGGAGAGAAGAGACATTTGCCTGATAGCTTACAGCTGAGATTGGGAAGAGAGCAGAACAGCTGAGACTATTTTAGAAGGTCTGGAAAGAAACAAGCCCTATGCCAGGAGAGAAAGGACTATAGGTTCGCTTAAGCACGAAGCCTTAAGAGGCTGGGCCCACAGATCAGCTCTAGAGGAAAGGGTGAGCCCAAAGGAGAAGACTGAAATCTGGGCAGAGATCGGTGGCCATCTTGCATCACCACATGGCAACACACCAGGATCAACAGTAGCTGACTTTGGTCAGAAAGCATGTCTGATGGTGCCTTGGTTTGGACTTTCATGACCTTTGAACTGTAAGCCTTTACCCCAAATAAATCTCCTTTATAAAAGCAAATAGATTTCTGATACTTTGCATTGGCAGTCCTTTGACAAACTAAAACACTGATGAACACATGACCTCTCTCAAGCCCCTGCCAAGTCAGTTCTACTAGCTCCTGCTCAGTTTTCTCAAAGCCTAGGCAATGGTGGTGAGTTCATGGAGTTCTGCTAGCAGAGGAGTGGTGTGGGAGTCTTTGCATGTCCAGGATGACTCTGTGGCATATAGTGGGAGCACTAAAGCAGCTGGTGCACCTACGCTGGAGGGGTGGGCTTGAACCACAGCATGTTTGAAGGAACCTAGAGGAAGGGGTGGGCTGTAGAAATACAGTATTCAGGACAGAAAGGCATGAGGCCTGGATGATTAATTAAATGTGGAATATAAAGAAAGAAAAGAAACTTCCAGTTTCTGGCTTAAGTGATTGGTTGGGTGGTGCATGGCCTCTAGCCAAAGTACAAATACAGGAGGAGAAACAGGCTGTCAAGAGCAGGGAGGATAATGAGTATAACCTTTAAAAACAGAGTGCTGCATCTTCCTCGAACTTTCTCTGGTCTTAGTGACCATGCGTTTGGTACTGTCAGCAGTTGGATGCCTGTGGAAGAGGCTCGGGTTTGAGTGACCTGTGAAGCATTGTACCTCTGCACACAGGATGAGAATGGGTCTCCCTGATGGACAGGACAGATGTTCACAAGTTCTACCACTTTTTCCTTGTTCATTCAGCTAGTGTTTGAGGGCCCATCCTCTGTCGAGCCCTGTGCTGGGGGCCGGGAATAGATGGTGGTGAAGACAGATATGGTGACCTGATAGCTGATTTAGTGCTTAGGGAAAGAATTGTAAAGGCTGTCAAGCCAGGAAACCAGCAGCTTTATGTTTGCACGTCCCAAACTCCGACTACTCTGAGTGCCTTTGAATTAGGAAAAGCTGTGCAGTTTAACCCAGATGCACACCCCCGGCCCACTTATCTCATAATGAGTTTCTCTCACACCTCCCACATGTTACAGAGTCCATAGCTTCAATAGCCCTGGTGACAAGGGCAGAGTTTGGAGTCTCTGACCCATATTTGCCTTGTCACCCCTCTAGGACCATTTTTAACAAACAAGGACTAAAAAGAATGGATGGGACACCTCCTACTCAAAGAGACTTTTCAGAGCTTTCTTTTTTTTTTTTTGGCTTTCTCTTTTTAATACTTCCTCTTCTTGGGCAAACCAGCTCCTGCCTTCCTAATTTTTGAGTAATGCAAAGTAGATGCTTAATAAATGTTAGCCCCCGCCCCCCGCCAACCCTCTTGACCACTTGTAAAGATCCTGGGACCCTTCTTAATTTCGAACAGCTCCTTTCCCTTCTTGTCTGAGGTTCCAGAGCACCAGTTTGCTTTTCTACTGTTTTATAGCAACTACTGCTCACTCTGTCGTTTGGAATTTTTTCTCCCCAAATTGGCTCCACTCTAGGACTCTATCCTCCCAGCTCTCTGGTACCTCTACCTTCACCTCCACCCTAAGTAAGTCCACAGCTCCATTTTATTCAGAGAATTTTGCTGTCTATTACTGTGGAAAAACAGGCAGGAGAGTTTTTTTTTTTTTAATGGCCAATATGATCCAAACCTGAGAAGTAGCAAATGTTTCAGAGTTCTGTCATGGGCTGACCTCTGGTTCCTGACTTCCTCTATGAGATGGCACATGGAAGACTCATGGGACCTGCCCCTGGAATCCTGGCCCAACCTTGAGCCTGGTGATAGAGCTCACCAGACTTCCTTAGCCCTGCTTTCTCCAAGACCTCCTCTTCCCAGCATCTGGCCTGGCCCCTCAGTGCCTCTGGGGTGCCTTCCAAGTTCCCCCATGATCTTTCATGACTTTGATCTCCAGCATTATCTTCTGTCATTTTCACTTGGATTTATGCTTTGGTTTTGCCATTCTCTTCATGCCCCTGCTCATGCTGGTTCTATATCAAAACTCTTCTTCCCTTGGTCTGTCCTTTATCTTCCAAGCTAAGTATAGGAATTGTCTCCTGTGGAAGCTTTCTTTGCTTCTCCAGTTTGGACTGAATGTGTCCTCTTTATTCTTTGGCAGGCATTTTGTGCATACCTTTGTCATAACTCTTTCCAGATTCATTTAATTGATGCTAGTGTCTGCCTTCCCAGTAGGCTTCTCGAGTTGGGGACTGTCCCCTACTCATCTTTGAATCTCCAGATGCTTGCACATAGTGGGCAACACTTAAGTGTTTAGTGAGCTGTAGGTTTTGAGCAGCAGTTGCAATCTCAGCACAAAGGAGTGTGTGCTCACAGATGGCCAGGTGCCCGCATGCTATAGATGGATCATACTCACATTTTAACATCTCCAGATTAGCTGGCCCCTATCTTAGTCTCTCACTCACACAGGTGTATTTCATACATGTTTTGAGGCTTTCTTAACTATTAAAAATTTAAAATATTTCTTGGCTTTTTTCACATTATATAGAACTGAGTATGGGTTTCATAATAGAATAAAAAATAACTGCTAATACTCAGTTCCTCCCAAAGAAAAGCTCATCTAAAGAATTATGACTGGTTTGCAAATTATTGTATCTGGTAAAACCAACTTACTTAAAGTTTAACTAACTGTATTTTTGTCTTTGTTCACCAGGCAGCCTACTTAGTTCTCCAAATAGCCCATGGCTGAAATAACCCATGCTCTAAAGTATACTAAGATTTGGAGTTTTTAAAAGTTCCTGTTATCCAAGAGCATTTTATCAGCCCAACTGGGCCTATAAAGTTAGGTGTCTCGTTTCTAACATTGTTTTGGAACTGCTGCTGGCCGACATCTCAGGCTCCCTAGAAATCAGGATTTATATACGTACAGGCATGGTACTTAGTGCCAGGGAATTTTTGGATGAGGCAAAGCAGCCTGGTGACTTCCTCTGGGAGTCAGCTCCACTTTGGAGAAGTGCCCAGCCAGGGTCTTTGCCAGGAAATAATTTCCCTGCAGGGGAAACATTCCTCCTCAACCAGCGTAGCGTCTTTGAAAAGAAACCAAGCCAACTGCTTGAGCATCCTCTACTTTGCTCTGAGACTGCAAACAGGCAGCTAATTTGGCATGTTGCAGAAGATTTCACAGCTTCTTGAAAGTGCTTTAAGCAAAGTTAGATGCATTCCAAATACATTTCAGTCTTGAAAGTAAATGAAGAAATTTTTACTTGTGCATTTACCTCCTCTGAACACTAACCAGTGATGAGCCCATTGGAATGGACATGTGAATAATTTAATTATAAGGAGGAAAAACACACCTAGGTTTTAAACCTAGTTAGACCAAAAAGTATCAAAAGTCAGGATCGGACCTGTATTTGGTGACCCATCATAGAGTGCGGCAGACTGAGATGGGATTTGGTTGGCATCAGGGCCAACACAGACCTTCAGAGCTACAGAAGGCTCCTAACTTTGAAGATGATCCAAAGTCATTGACACTCAGGGGAAGGAGACAGAGAAGTGATAATCTCTTTTAATTTAGTTTTTTATTTTAATGTGTTTGTTATGGAATATTTTGAAAAAACAACAAAAAAGAAATTGCTGTGGAGTTAACATGTTGCTTTATATCTTGGTCTATCCCTCTGTCTATACCATATCCACCTCTTTCTATCTACCTATACACACACACACACACGTACACGTTTATAGTTATATGTTTATATAGGTTCTTTGACCAAAATAGGTTCACACTGGACTTGTAAGAGCTTTTTCTTGTTTTGATGTATTTTTTCCGTTCAAGAATATTTTTCTGCAGCATCTTATGTCCATGTGATATTCCATTGTGTGGATATCCCATACCTTATTTAACTTACCTTCTCTTGGTAGGCATTTTGTTGCTTTTGGCTATTACAGGTAATTGGGGTGAACTGATTTGTAGCTAAATCTTAGTTCTTATCCATGATTACTTCCTCAGGGGAGAAGAAGGAGTAGAGATATAATTGCTAGGTCAGAGGGTGTGTATGGTTTTAAGGCTTTTGACACATATTCACATTGTTCTACAGAGCACTTATACACATCACCACCATTCCCACCATTCCTGTGGGGAGTTTTTGTTTTCTTGCAAACTGGGAAGGGATTCCTTGACGCGTAGAGTCTACCAGTCTAAGTTTATCCTCCCGGATGCAGCAATAGGCTATGCTCACAGGAGCTGGAGTCAAGGAGATTCTGCTGACAGTGGCCCACTTGAGATGTGTGTCCTGCACATTGCCAAGGATTTATTAGGCATCTGATTACTTCTTTGCTGAGCTGCAGTTTTACTAGAATGCCGTAAAGTTAGCTCCAGCCAAACCCATGCTTGTTCTGGAATGTTCTGGATTGGAAAGTTGGCAGGACCAAGTTTGAGAATGAAGAGTTCTGGGATCTGGATGCAAAAAGCCAGAGGCACGAAGACTGTTGTGAGGGCTTCTCACTGGGTGACAACGATTATGTGAAAAGTAAGTGGCTTCATTTTTCTTCCTATCTTCCTCCCCTTCCCTATTTCTTCCTTATGTTCTCCCTCCTCCCTCTTTCCCCCAAATGGAAAGGCTAAATACATCAAATTAGGGTGAAAGTAAGAAGAGGTCAGTAGCAGGCTGGAGCCTGTCATTGTGTGGAGCCTTAGCCTCACTGTAAATGACTGTGAGCTTCCAGAAGACAGCATAGACTCCAATTTGTTGTTCACCCAGTGCCCAGCGTAGTCCCTGGAACTTAATAGACATCTAAGAGTTGTAAGTGAAGATGAATTTACTTGCCCCTTTAATTCATACCAATGTAGAAGTGGCTTCAGATACAAAATCTGGTCATAGCTTGAGATCCTCCTGATAAGGTTCACACCTGTCATTGAGGTCATGGTTGCTACTGTATGTCCTGGGAGGAAAGATGACATTCACCTGCAGACACAGATCCTATTTGCTCCACTTTTCTCTCTCACTTTCTGGTACTTTGTAAATTGTTGTATCCTTTTTTTCTTGTTGACCTTGAACATGGAAGTTTTAGACATGTAGTTGGCAATATTTATGTTGGTAATTTGGTAGTTAGCTTGTGTTTTAGTTGATGGTTATTTACTGTGTCTCCACAGGTTTATTTTATTGCATCTCACCATTTTTCAAAAGTTTGGTTTGCTGCAAGGCTGGTTTCTTCTCCAGTTTTGGTTTCAGTTGCCTTGTTTTTTTCATAGACCATCTGTTAACTTTACAGTTGCTATAGATTGCCTCAAATAGCTTGTTAAGTTACACAGTTTTGGGGAATTTGTGATGAAAGCAGCTGAAAGAAGTGGGCTTTATTCCTACCATTAACAGAGATTAGTGTTAATTACTGACTTTTTTTTCTTTTTGTCCTTGAATATTATTCCACTGTGAGCCACTTTAAATGATGAGCTCTCTGTGTTTTCTGTTTTCAATGACGGTGGAAAAAGGAGCTGATGTATTCAAAGAACCATCTGTTTTTATTGTTACTTTATATTTGCACTGTCTGGATAGTGGGCTGCATCCATGCATTACCTGTTTTATAATCGAATAGTCTTAAAGATGAATTATCAGAGTCAACTGAGCAAATAAGACTTTTCCTAGTGAGATGATGAATGGTGATAATGGGCAAGAGTGGAAGATAGTACATTTCATGAAGCATGATTTTCTTTTGAAGTAATGCATTGTATTAATACTATGCTAATATTAATTAATATTAACATAGTATATTTTCTCTAGCTCTCTGTAATTTAACTCGCTTGATTAAACTTGTTACTGATTGAGTTAAGGATTCCATTCATCCTTATCTGTTCTTGCTACCTGGTCTTTGCATGTCCTGTTTCCCCCATGTGGAACACTTGTTTCTGTGTCCATCAACTCCTCACAAGGCTGAATCCTACATGGTCTTTAAGCACTTGGTTTAAGTGTCATTTCCTCAAAGAGGACTTCTCAGCCCCCAATAAATTTCTTCTCTTTGGCTATTCACTCATAGCACCCTACATCTTTCCTTGGTAACACTATAAATAGTTGGTAATTGTGTTTTTTGGTGCATCTCTAATTCTCTGTTTCTACTTTTTCATGTTAAGTGACAGGGTCTGATTTTCTTAATACTGTATCCCCCTCTAAGTACATAGTGTGTGTTTGAGAAATAATGATTGATTGAATTACAGCCTCTTTTTTAATAATCACAGACTGTAATTCTAACCCGGAATAGCTGTTTCCCAAATAAGTAATATCAGATGTTTTACTACCATTAGCACCATCCATATCCCATGACCTAATAAGGTTAATCATTATCATTGTTGGAAATAAATGGAAATGAATTAGGGATTGTTAGAAGCAAGAGAGAAGCTAAAAGGGCGCTACAATCAGACAGATTAAAAAATTAAAAACAGGTAAATAATTTTCTCATTATAAAATGAAATGCTTATTATAAAAAGTCAAACACTTAGAAATGAATAATCAGAAGCATTCATAGTCCTTCCATCGAGACATGACTGGTTTACATTTGTAATATTTGCCTGTATTTTAAAGTACATGTGCTTAACTGTACATCAGATATTGTAATTCTGCATTATATAAAATATTTTAAAAACACAAAATTGGAATCATTCTGGATATACAGTTTTGTATTCTGCTTTTTCCCCTTAACCTTATATTGTGAACTTTTCCCAGGTCATTGGACATGATTCTTCCTTCTGTGTTTATGTCGTAACGTATAGTTCTTGCTTAGTCATTAGGACATTTGGAACTATTTCTCTTTTTTTATGTGAATTATAGTTCACATTGCAATTAAAATCCTTTGCCTACTTTATTTTGTCACTTAAATCCATACCCAGAATTCCTTATTTGATAGTAGTTGCTGCTTACATTAACACAACAAGGTGAGGAATGAAGGGAGTGATGTCTGAGAGAGAAGTTAGGTAAGGAAGAAATGAGTCTTTGGGTTGGACACCCAGAAAAGAAAAGGAAAGACAAAGGAGAGCTGTGAGCAGGCAGACAGGCCAACAACAGGGCGGAGGCAGTTCTTCCTGAGACTCTGCACATGTCCAGGTGCTTGATTCCAACCTTGCCTGTGTAGGCATTTAGCATCTTGTCTTTTTTTTGTACACGGTATCAAAAGTGTACAAATGTGTCAGGCTGACTTGTAAAGCTCCTCACTCCAATGATGTATTGTCATGACAGAGAAACTGTGGTGCATCTTAAGTCTTTTTTACATCTTCAGATTTCCTTCTCTGTTTTCTTTCTCCTCTCTGCTTACAAATGTGCACAACTTTTCTTAAACTAATCTCTTCCTTTGACCTTGGATGACCCAGCATAGCTCCTGCCAAACTGTTTTATCCTAACCATCTACCATGTACGTTTCCAATTATATGTATTTGCTTACAAAAATCATGGTGCATCTGTATTATGGAATTCCATGATATTAAACTGTGTTGCAGAATAATAAGTTAATAATTTGGGGATTTGTCCAAGGTATTTATTAAGAGAAAAAGATGACAAAATAGATTCTACTGTATACTCATCCATGTGTGTGTGCATTTCTGCAAAGACTGTATACCAAGACTGTATACCAAGATGTAGTAGTTGTGGTGTTGGACTGTGGCTTACTTATTTGCATTTTCTAAATTTGCTTCAGTGAATTACTTTCATCATGAGGGGGTAGAGAATGCCAAAAGTTATTTCTTAAGGCAAAGAGAGACCTGCATCGGCTGATACTGTCTACTCCTCACCCAGGTATTCTTGACTCCATGTCATTGAGTTTCTGGCTCCAGATCTCAGGTCTGTCATTGGTTGAACACCTGTGTGCCTTGCATGAGATACTCAGGATACACAGTCAGCTAAGTCAGGTCTCTCCTCTCAGTGAGCCTGATAGAGATCACCCTTCCCCTCCATTCCCCACTGACCTGGAAAGCCCTGAAGGTCTTGCTCCTGGTGCCCTCTCTGGCTATATTTGCTTTTATGCCATCACTCCCCCCCCCCTCGGGGTTAGTCTGCTCCTGCCACAGTGGTCGTGCTGTGCTTCCAGCAGGACACTCCCATCATCTCTGGATCTTTGACCTTGCTCTTCCCTCATGTCGGCACAAACAGATGAATCCTCATGGTCACTTCCTTCCTTCTTTCCAGTCCCTCTTAAATGTCCCCTGCTCTCTCCATCCTCTTTCCCAACTTTATTTGTTTTCATAGCACTTACCACATATATTTATTATTTATTAGTAGCTGCTTCTTCACTAGAAGGGGAAGTTTATGAGAGCAGGGACTGGTTTTATTTGCTGAATCCACAGTGCTGAGGACAATGCCTGGCTCATGGGAGGCATGTTGAACAAATGATCTAGTGGATGAGTAAACACCAGTTCCTGATCCTCACACTCATTGCCACAATAGAGGACTACACAGGGCAGTGGAAGGAGAGGCTGCCCAAGAAGGTGCTCTGGAGAGTATCGGCTTGATCTTTCACTTTCTGGCCACAGTCTAACTTCCTGGTTTTATCTCTCACTACTTCCCTTGATTTATTCTTAGCAATAGCCACCCGAACCTCTTTACCGTTTGCTTTGATTACCTCTCATTTTTCTTCCATCCTCTAGTGTTTCTTCAGATTGGTTTGCTCCCACTCACTGCTCTGGCCCTTCATAATTCTGTCCATTCTTCCAGGCCCAGTTCAGACCACGCCTCCTGTGTGTGTCCTCCCCTCATGGCTGCAGCTGCAAATGCTGCCTCCACCCCATCTCCTGCTGAATGTGGGATCTTCTTACTGGGCTCATCACCTTCCATGTGATTGCACGTTTTCTCTCACTTACTCTTAAGATTCAAAGACAAGTTATCCATTCTGTATTCTCCAGCAAGTCTAATATACTGCCTTGTACATTGTACAGGTTTGATAAAGGTATCTTGGATATGTGGGATGCATGACTGAGTGAAATAGCTGACAAATTATCTGTGGTACGATACTCTGGTTTGGCTAACATGCACAGGAACATTTTGGAATGATGAATCATTTTTAACCTTTGGAAGGCTGTTTCCAGGGTTAAAAAGGCACCATAGTTTGGTTGAAGAAGTAAGATAGAATTCCAGGGTCGAAGTAAGAGCAGGTAAAGAGTAGAAAGGCTTAAGACTGGCTCCCTGGAAAGTTTTCATTGAGCACTTTCATTGATCTAAGACCAGATTTGAATGTTCGTTAGAAAACCATTCCCATAGTGCTGTGGATGTTTATGTTATAAACTCTGAATTTTACCTAAGAGAGATTTAATTTCACAACCTTCTAGAGTAAATTACATTATGTGGCCTCTTCTCTCTCTTGCTCGTCTTAATACATAAACCTTGAATTTCAATTGCATGTGAGTCAGCCTACTTTAGGATAACCTTACATATTCCATGATGATTTGAAAAAAGGGGGAAGCTTTAGAAATTCCAACTTTATCTACAAAGCAGCTGTTCTTAGCTCTTAAATGAAAATTTCCATGAGAGCTGATGCACCCAAGAAAGACCACACGGCCTTTCCATGAGGTATTGGAGACTGGGTTCATGGCCTGGTTTTTCCTTCTGTCAATTTCTCTGTGCTTACCCTGGGTGAATGTTTGGTTCTTGTTCAGCCTTTGAAGAGCTCTAGAATTTTAGGATTCTAAGGTCAGGGAGAAGATTGCATAGGACCTGAACAAACCATAGCACCCAAATCCAAACTTTCTCCTCTATCTTTAAGATTCCCACAGTCTCCTTAGGTTTTTCTCAGTTGTAGGTGATTTAAGACTGACTGAACATTCCTGAGGAGCCACGGGGTGGTGGGAGGTCAGTTATTCCAGTCTAAACCATTAAGAACCCTTTGTGGTTAATCTAGACCGTTGTGAAGGGTTGGGGAATGGTGAACCATCTTCTGCTGAGTTCTAGTCTTTTTCTGGCTCCTTCCCATCTATCTCATACCAGAATCTGTACTGAGGGATATGACTCAACATTTCAGGCAACAGGCCAGGGCTTCTTTCAAAGACAATATATGCTTGACTAGAACCAGTTACATAATTTGTGGGGCAAGATGAAAACAGGTGTTTCTTGTTAAAAAATTATTGAGATTTCAAGATGACAACATTAAGTCAGGGCCTTTTAAGCATAAGTCACACAGCCCTGAAGTCATTCCTGTGTGTGACTGTAACCTAAAAGTCACTTAGGAAACATCCAGACATATCCATTGACCAGGAATTTCTCCCTTACCTGACCATACACCTACTGAGATAATACAGTAAAACAGCCATTTGGAAGACTTTCCCAGCTCACCTCCATTGCTGGATGACATCGCCCATCCTGTCACATTGTGGCCTAGAGTTTACCTTCTCTTACTCTCCCTGTCCACCCTCTAGATATGCCTGCTGGACTTGAGTAACCATTTTCCTTCATTTAGAAAATGAAATTACACCAGGCATACAAAACTAATCATCACTGGGAGAACATAAGGATGTGGATATTTATGTTTCAGTTCATTTAAATTTCCTTCCTCACTTCTTTCCTTCTTCCCTTCCTCCCTCCCTCCCTTCTCCCCCTCTCTTTCTTTCATAATCACAGTCTCACGTTCAGTGTAGTGGTGCAAGCTGAGAAATTCCCACTCCCTCACTTTCTCATAGCTGAAATTGCAAGATGTGCAGTTATAGTTAAAATGCTACATGTCTTTTAATGTTAAAAAAAAAAAAAAAAAAAAAAAAAAAAGACTGTTTCTGATAAGAATAGATTGTATGCTGTGCTTTTTTATTGGACCTAACTCAGTATGTGCACTTCCAAATGTCATTTGAAAATGCTAAAAACAGCTGCAAAATTTATATCCTTTGGTGGTTTTCCTTTTAATTATAACATTTGAGAAATTAGCATTTAGGGCTAAGATAATTCCAGTAAACTAGGATAGTGAATTATACTTGTTTAAAATGAAGCCACATTAAAATACAATTATATTTGACATTCTTATCTTGATGTTGGCATACTCACATTCATATATTACAATCTATTTCGGGTTCCTTTTTGAAAACTTCATTGATAATGAAAAGAGGTGCATTTTAAAGTATGATTAGTAAATATATAATCCTTAAAACAAGTTACGTAGTGTCAACAATAACTCATATCACCTCACATTTAATATATAGTCTCTAACTTTGGAATTATGACTCTCTCCTCAGACCTTTGGAACTCTTGAGTTAAGATGGAGCATCTTTATGATTCTTTTTTTCTCGATATATATAATTACTCTTGTTTTTGAGGAAATGAGACTTGTTATTTACCAAAGGCATGTTGCTTTCAGTAGAAAATAATCAGACATTTTCCTATTTAGTAACAGACCACAGAAATGATGTCATACCACTTCATTAAGTATTAAAATGGAAGTCTGTCTCTGAATTTATTTCAATAGATGCTGCTCCTTAGGACAAAGCAGAGCTGTGGTCCCTTCCTCCTGAGGTTGACAGCTGCCATCTATCCTTCCCCTTCCCCATACAAATCCAATGTTCTAAAATGAAAACTTCTGTCGAGGAGGAGCCAGTTATTGCTTCAGCTCAGACTCTTAGGTCCCCTCCTAACTGCTTTGAGACTCTCTGTCCTCTGCCCTAGGTAAGTGCTCCTGATCTCTCAGCTTTTGGCATCTGGCTGGTCTCCTCTTTGCCTCTCCTTATCATTTTCATCTTCTTGCCTTCCAGGCATTTCCTTCAGGGCATTTGGCTCACATCTTTCTAAGTCCTCCTGTTATCCTGGGTGGCTCCATTACTCATCCTACAATCTAGTTACTTAAGTAGAACCCATTTTTTCAGCCTGGAGACTTCTTTGATTTCTTACTTTTCCCTGTAAGCCTTGTCTTACCCCACTTATTTCCCTACCCACCAAGTCCCCATCCCCATCCCCATCCTCTTCCCAACGTCCTTAGATGGTTCTTTTGTTCTCCTACTTGCCAGAGTCCCCACTCTGGAGCCATTGAACATCCCCTTGCCCTGAACCTAAACTGGGTCATTTCCACTCAATGGTATGAGGGAAAAACACTAAGATCCATATCTCTGTAAAGCAGTGGTCTCTAAGCTTCAGTGATGCCCAGCCATCTTTTTTTGGTTTGTTTTTGTTGTCAGTTATCTTGCCCACTGGCCCCTTTACCTATTACAGATCATCTCCTTAATCCTTATACCTCTAACGCCACCACTATTCCTCCTCACACATTTCAGAAGACCTTACTTCCGACCTCACAGAGAATTCCAAAGTCCTAGGAGAACAATCCCTTCAACTTCCATCCACCAAAGCTATAAGTGTGTCTGCTTCACATCCATCTTTTCCTGCTTCCTTCCTGTCCCAATGGCAGAACTGCTCTTTTGCTTTCCTGAGGGTCAATTCCCTGACCTGTACCATGGATCCTATAGCATTAACAGCCAATAATTATAAACTGCTACGTGCTTAATGTGTATTCTCATTGGCTCCTGGCATCCACTGAAGACTAGGATTGTTTTTCAGTCTGTTTTCAGGTAAGAAAACTGAGGCTTAGAACAGCTAGGAGATTTTCCCACAGTCATATAAGAGCTAAGATTTGATCTTGGGTAGACTAATTTCAGAACCTTTGCATGTAGCCATTGTTTTACCCTTTTCTCTTCTGCCTGATCAGGGACCTCTGCCCATAACATTACCAACCTACCCCTAGTTTTTCCACCCTCTCGCTCCTAGCATTTTTTTTTTTTTTTTTTTAACATGATTTAAATATGTTCAAGTATTTTCTATCTATCAAAATAAGCACCTGTCTTCCTAAAACTACCATTGCTCCTCAACATTAAAATCGAGAAAGCTCGCCACCCTTTTCTACACTCCCAGTCTCCACTTTCTTACCTCCCACTCAACTCTCAGCCCACTGTAGTCTGACTTCTGCCTGCCCGTCAGATTCCAAGGTCAACGGTGACTTCCACATTGCCAAGTTCAGTGGATTCTCCTTTGCCCCTATCTTACTTGATACTCCTGAAGCATTTTGTACTACTGGTCTCTTCCTCTTTCTTGAAACACCCTCTTCCCTCTGATTTGCTTTGCCTACCCTTTCCTGCTCTTCCCTCTGTCTAACTACTCATTCCTCTCCTCGATTGAGGCCCCGTCCTTTTCTGCTAGTCACTACAGTGTCCATGGGCTTTTTTTTTTTTTTTTTTTTTTAATTTTATTAAAGTATATCATTCATAATGAACATGCATAAACAATAAGTGTATAGTGAAAGTTGTGAACTTATAAAACAAACATACATAACATCATACAGGGCTCCCATACATCACCCCACCACCAATACCTTGCATTGTTATGAAACATTTGTTAGAAATTATGAAAGAATATCGTCAAAATATTACTACATTACTAACTATAGTCCATACCTTTCATTTGCTGTATTTTTCCCCCAACCCACCCTATTATTTTATTTATTTATTTACTTTTATCCATTTTTACCCGCTCCCCCCCACCCCCCTACCCCCCTGTTTTTGCTGTTTTTGAGTCCATTCGCTGGGCAATTCTCTGTGTCTGTTTCCTGCCCTCTTCTCATCTTTCTCCTCCTATCTTCACCGGATTCCATCCTCAAAACATCCGATGTGGGAGAGAGGCATCCTACCGCCTGTGCCACCTTAGTTCCTGGTTTTTTGGCGCATCTCATCTTGGCTCTCCCTTGTGTCACTCTCTTGTTATGTCATCATCTTGCTGTGTGGCTCAGTGGGGCCTGACAGCACAACCACGTGCGGGGCCTGGGGGGCTCACTCACTCGCGGGTCCTAGTGGCCTGCGCACCTTCTATATTTTTCTTTTTTTAATTCTTACTGGGAGGTCTTAGGGACCGAACCCAGGTCCCTCCATGTAGGAGACAGATGCCCAACCATTTGAGCCATATCTGTCCCCCTGCTATATCTCTTTAAGTTTGACCAAAAATACCTAGAGTTACAGTCATTTCCCATACAGGATGGTCATATAATAAATCAGACTTAGTTTATCACCAGCATTCTAAAAACCAGACATAGGGAGAAAAACTAGGTCTGGGGACTCATGCATGGTTTCTAATATAGCAAATGTTTAGCCTACCCTGATTATCACAAAATCAGGACAGCGAGAATATTCGCATTCCATGGCCTTTTAGACTTGGTACTAGGTCATTCCTCATATGTGTCCTGGCTAATCTCATCCACTCTTGTGGCTTCAATTCCTATCTAAATAACGATGAACCCCAAGTCTAGGTCCCCATCCGTGATAAAGCCCTGGGCTCCAGATCGTTGTATCCCACTGCCTGTTGTACATCTCAATTTGGGTGTCCCTTGGGAATCATTGACTTGTCATGGATAGAGAAGAGGTTAAAATTTTGAGTCGGTTGCTTACTAGCGATGTGGCCATTTCTCATGTGTGAAATGGGGATAATGATAGCACCCCCTCATAGGGTCATAGTGTGAGTTAAATGCAGAGTTTTCGGAGTAGTACCAGGTGGGGAGTGACTCTTCAGTGTTAGCGTCACTGGATGCTGACCACTGCCCTTGCTGCCACCTCCATGAGTACCAGCACTGCTGCAGCTACCACTGCTACTTCCCTCTTTCCCCAACTGCCTCCTTCCCTATGGCTTCTCCATATCTCTGGGGATTGTAGCAATGGGAGGTAATGCTTGAGTACCTAATGTGTGCAGGCACTGTGCAGATATTTTACATGTATTATTGCACTTGTTCCTGGCTACAACCTTTTGAGGGAGAGACTATTATTATCTTCAGTTTCTATGAGAACAAAGCATCCAAGGTTAAATAACACACGCCTGGTCTCACAACTGCTAGGATTTGTATTCAGGTATGTTGACCTCTTGGCTCTGCCTCTAGGCAGTTATATTCTGCCTTCCCAGCCCCTATATAACCTACCCAGAAAGCTGAGGGTCATCTTTAACTCTTCCTTTCTCCTCACTATCCCCACCAAAATTCAACCAATTATCAACTTCCTTCAACTCAACCTCCTGAATATTAATAGATACCTTTATTTTTCAGTCCCAGTTGTCATAAGTTCTGCCTCCATCATCTCTCATTTAAGTGACTATACCAGCTTCCCAGTATGTCTCCTGGCTTCCCATCTTGCCCCCCTCCCATCTGTTCTTTCCAACACATCAAGGCCACGTGTTCTTGAGCAATACTTTTCTAAGTGACTCCTCTGTCTTTAGGGTCAAGTTCAATGTCCTTAACATAACTTTCAAGGCCCTTCACTATCTGGCTTCTGTTGTCCTCTTGAGTTTCATGCCTTGCCACTCCCCCCCATAGCAAACCAAGATTGGTTTTATTGACATTCTCTGAATTTCTTTATCACACAAAAGAAAGAATGGCACAGCTTAGATATAAGTTCCCCCAGCGATCTGGCTGTGATTCTAGGTACACCAAATTCTGGGATCAGTACCTCCCCGTGTAGTATAGCTCTGTGCCTTTCCTCAGACATGTCTTGTGACACACTGGTATATGAACCTTTGTCTTTGATTGTCACCTGTAGACTGGGAGCCCCACGAGGGCAGGTACCCCATCTTCCCTACTGACCACAGAATCCTCTGTGCCTAGAACAGTGCCTGGCACTAAGTAGGTGCTCAATAAAGATGTCACATTAGAGATAAAGATTTTAGGACTTACATTTTATGATCTCCTTAATACCACACACTAGTTAGTGACAGTTGTGATTGGCAGCATAGGTTTTGGTACCAAACTTGGATTCAGGTTGACTTTCTGCCGCTTCAATGCTTTTAGACTCAGTTTCCTGTTCTGTAAAATGGAGATGATAAAAGCGTCAAATCCCTAAGGCTGGGAGAACTTTTGTTTACAGAAAATAACAATCAAGAAAAAAACAACTTCATTAGGGAAATTCTCTGGTTTTATTAAGTATTTTATCCAGGGATTCTTTTTGATTATGTAGATATCTCTAGAGAGACTAAATTTGTACTGAATTCTGAAAACATGGCCTAGGAGACTCTCCCAAGGTTCTGTTTATAGTTATAAAATAGAGAATAATCATATATTAACTTTAATGAAACTCTTTGTCTACTTTATGGAATGACATATGGACTGGACTTGGTGACTGGCAAATACCCCTAATACATATCTATGTGACTAATTTCTCCTGGATGGCAAAACGTATACTAAGCTGCTTATTATTTTCATTTGACAATAGGATAAATATAACCCTGCACAACAAGTTTCAATGAGGAAATTAATATAATTATTGTATACCCACATTTGAGCATTGTTCATTAATCAAGTTAATAGACAGTATTTTGGAAGCAGACTGTCTTGAGTTCAGATCCTGGCTGGTGGCATTATATCTTACCATAATGACCTTAGACAAGTTGTTCAGCATTTCCAAGATTTGGGTGCCTCATTTGTAAATGGAGATTCTATTTGGTCCCTTAACGGTTTGCTGGGAGGACCAAGTGAGGTCACATATGGAAGTCACTTAGCATAGATACTCGGTTCTGCTTTAAAGCTATCAGGCATATTACTCTCAATATTATCCCAATTAAATTGGAAAAAGGTCTCCTTGAAGTATTTGTAAGCGCATTGTAAAAGTAACTCTGTTGCCAGTCTGGATTTGTACTCACTTCCCAAAGACAATGCTTTATAGTGAAATTTTCCCTAGTTCAGCTTTTTAGCTGGACCTACCATCTACCATAACATGAAGAGATATATAAATTTAAGAATTTCAGTTCACACTGTTTAATGGAAATAGCAAAATCTTCCAACAATTAAATCTAGTAGTTGAGAAAATATCCACTTGTATTATCAATATTTTGGTAAATATTAACAAATTCCCAATTACTTCGCTCCTTTTATTTTGCTGCCACTGTGGGAAATCTGTTCCCAATGTATATGGTCCCCACGAACTCTAGTATCGCATAACTAGTAATTATAGGCGGCTCCTCATGAACATACATGGAGTATCACTATCCATAAAGTGGTGAAAACATTATTTTGAAGACTGGTTATTGGTACTTGGTTACCATCAGTACTATTACCATATGACGTTTGCACACATACTAGAACTAACTTTTTGGAGTGTTTGCTTCATGAAATTATCGAGAACTGTTATATTTACACAAAAGCCTTTTGGATATGTGCATGGCTATTTGCTTTTGAGTACTTTACTGCTTTTCTCTTGATGTGTTCCCTGTTAATTTTTTTCTTAATGTCTGTTCTCTCTCTCTCTCTCTCTCTCTCTCTCTCTCTCTCTCTCTCTCTCT
>JAKSZT010054001.1:466924-636343 GCA_026826555.1 Tolypeutes matacus
CTCTCTCTCTCTCTCTCTCTCTCTCTCTCTCTCTCTCTCTCTCTCTCCCTTTCCCGGCAGTTTTTTCCCTATAAAAGGACCCATCTGTCTAAGGTAGAGATTCTCCATTTCCTGTACTTATCAATGACTAAACTGCATGGAGTAGACATGCTTATTATTTAGAAGTCTTGTTTGACTTTGCTTTCTCAATGCTGTGGTGTTTTGTTTGTTTTTCCTCAAGTGAAATATGTTCTTTTAAGTCTGCATTCAGGCACCCAAATATATGTCTAATTTCTAATCATAGTCCTAGAGCAAAGAATACAATTTAAAGCTTGCTAATCTGTGATAATTAAAAATAATAATTGAAAAACTGACATTCTTTGTATGTCAATAAATATAGGGAGTGAGAGAGAAAATCTCTTTCAGAAAAGTGACTCATTTTCATTTGATTTTATTAGACTTGAATTTGAGAGGCAACAGCGTGAAGAACTTGAAAAATTAGAAAGTAAGCGGTAAGTCACACGGGGAAGGAGTTTGATCATTACTGTAATCTGTGGATTCTGTTGTTAATGTCCTGGAATGAGTTTATTTGTGTCTGTTTCAATACCTCCCTCTTGTTCAAATTCTGTATTTACATTTCTCATGACTCTAGGCCATTTTTTGATAGCTGATTGGTTTTACTACGTTTGAATTTTTTAATGGTTCATCTTCAACTACTTCTGAGAAAAGAGGAACAGAGTTAGTAGGTAAATTCAATACGCCAATTAAATTTAATACACTGTATATTTGTTTAAATTTTATAGTTTTTCTTAGCAATATCCCCTAAGTTTTTAAAAGGCCAGCAGAATGACTGTTCCCTTCCTTCTGCCTTCCCCTTTTCAAACATCTTTCCTTATGTCATTTGTTCATTTGTATTTACCCTTGTATAATTTGCCTCTTCATATTCTTAGCTCAGTTTCCTTTTTGTGAATGTGTGTTTAATTGATAGGGGAGTTATTTGTGTGTTCTGAATGTAATTCATTGAAACATAAGAAACATTGTAAGTATTTTCACCTGTTTTTCTTTTTCCCCTCCTAGAAGCTGGAGTTTAAGAGTCACAAGTGAATTAGTTTCGTTTCCAGCATCATACAAGTTAGATCTTTAGTGATTCAGGAGATGGAGGCCATATACTGATACTCTTACATGACTTGTGTTCTTGCTTTGGAGGCCATTCCAACCCTGAAGTCTTGGTTTAGTACCCAGTGGGGATCATTTTTCCCCAAGTCAAAGCATAACATGTAACCCTCCAAATCATGCATTTGAGTATTTTAATGGAGACTGGTTATTTTCAATGCTATCCATTAAGAAACTAATATTTTGGGCCATTTGATGATCACTGTTGGTCTTAAACTAGTGATTAAATGCTAAATAGTATGTAATTATTTGAGCTGGAACAATGACCTGTCGAATTTCTTGACTTTGACATATGACCCCAATAAGTTGAGAACAGTATAAGCATTTTTACTTAATGTCATCTTGTAACAGAATTTCTGCTGAGTTTTAGTCATTGGATTGAATAAAATTATTCACATTTAAATTTAAATTGGGCATGGCTCTTTTTCTTTGAGCTCAGGGGACCTCTTAAATTATATCATGCATAACACATTATGATTATAGTCTCTACAAAGAAATTATACCAGAGGCTACTACAGGAGACAAGGCAAATGGTATGTTGGGCAGTGAAACAGTTAAAAAAAAAAATCAAACAGCATGCTGTTGGAAATTGAAAGGAAAACAGTTCCCCTCTTTTTAAATGAAGGGATTGGCTTTATGTTAATCATTTTCAGAACATTTCAGTGAGGGAAAATTTAGAGCAACATTTGAACATATTGATCACATAATGACCATTCAATGCTTGCATTTCAGGAAGCTCATAGAAGAAATGGAGGAAAAGCAGAAATCTAACAAGGCTGAACTGGAGCGGATGCAGCAGGAGGTAGAGACCCAGCGCAAGGAGACAGAAATTGTGCAGCTCCAGATCCGCAAACAGGAGGAGAGCCTCAAACGCCGTAGTTTCCACATTGAGAGCAAGTTCAAGGATTTGCTCGCTGAGAAAGAAAAGTTTGAAGAGGAAAGGCTGAGGGAGCAGCAGGAGATTGAGCTGCAGAAAAAGAAGCAAGAGGAAGAGAGCTTCCTCCGTGTCAAAGAAGAGCTGCAGCGGCTCCAAGAGCTCAACAACAATGAGAAAGCCGAGAAGATTCAGATATTTCGAGAACTGGACAGGCTTAAAAAGGAAAAAGATGAACAGTATGCCAAACTCGAGTTGGAAAAGAAGAGACTGGAGGAGCAAGAGAAGGAACAGGTCATGCTCGTGGCCCACCTGGAAGAGCAGCTCCGAGAGAAGCAAGAGATGATCCAGCTCCTCCGACGAGGTGAGGTCCAGCGTGTGGAGGAAGAGAGGAGGGACCTGGAAGACATCCGGGAGTCCCTTCTGCGGGTTAAGGAAGCAGGGGCTGAAGGGGACGATGATGGGAAGGAATTAGAAAAGGCCCAACTGAATTTCTTAGAGTTCAAGAGAAGGCAATTTGTCAAGCTGGTGAACTTGGAGCAGGATCTGGTTCAGCAGAAAGACCTCCTGAAAAAAGAGGTCAAAGAAGAACAGGAAATCCTAGAGCGTTTAAAGTGGGAAACTGTAGATGAATTTAGGTTGTTGGAAAAAAATGATGGTAGTGTCACAAATGTCACTCAGGTGGCGAAAGATTTGGAGAAAATGAAGCCAGCGGAGTACAGGCTGCAATATAAAGAACGCCAGCTACAGTACCTCCTGCAGAATCATTTGCCGACTTTGTTGGAAGAAAAGCAGAGAGCGTTTGAAATCCTTGACAGAGGCCCGCTCGGCTTAGACAACACTCTCTATCAAGTAGAAAAAGAAATGGAAGAAAAGGAAGAACAGCTTGCACAGTACCAGGCCAATGCAAGCCAGCTGCAAAAGCTCCAAGCCACGTTTGAATTCACGGCCAACATTGCGCGCCAGGAAGAGAAAGTGAGGAAAAAGGAGAAAGAGATTCTGGAGTCACGGGAGAAGCAGCAGAGGTTGGCACTGGAGCAGGCCGTGGCCCAGCTGGAGAGGCGGCACTCTGCCCTGCAGAGGCGCTCCACGCTGGGCATGGAGATCGAAGAGCAGAGGCAGAAACTTGCAACTCTGAACAGCAGCAGCAGTGAGGAGCTAGGGCTCCGGGCCACCCTGGAAGCTGAGCAGGAAGCCCTCGAGAAGGACCAGGAAAGGTGAGATCAGAAAGGGAAAGTGTGACATACAGTAGGTGCCAAAGGATTGCTTGTTTTCTACCCCTCATAGTGTGTCTCTCACTGTCTTTTTTAAAATTTTTTTATAAAAGTAATTCCTTTAGCCTTTATATTCTGTAATATACGGGCAAACACTTATTTTTACAAGACCTGAGAAAAATACCTCTAAACATTCTTTTATTTCTCCTTAAGATCCTTCTTTTAGAATTGTTGACCCAAAGTGGAAAACACACACACACATACAAACATAAACAAAGCCTTTGTTCATTAACCCACTGGCCTATGGGCTGTATATGTTTTAGTATTTTGATAAATGTAAAAGATTGAGAAAACCTCAGCCTTGATTCCTCCCTTCCTTCCTGCCTTCCTTCCCCTCCCTCTCTCCCATTTTCATCCATTCCCTTCCTCCTCCTTTCTTTCTTCCCTTCCTTCTTTCCTCATCCCTCTTTCCCTCCCTGCCTCCTTCTCTTCCTTCCTTCCTTCTTTCTTCCTTTCCCCCTCCTTCTCTTTTCCCTCCTTTCTTCCTTTTCTCCCTCCCTTTTCTTCTTCCCCTTTCCCTTGCTGCTTTCCTGCTCCCCTTTCCTCCCCTTCCTCACCTATGCCTTCAGGTCTTCCCTGTGACCAGCCCTAGTTTAATAAAGCACACCACTGAGTTCACAGATTGTATATAGTGTCCTGTTTTCCACACCTGGCAGGGAAGTAAAACACAATACTTCTCCCACCCCTCCTGATTCAACCAACCAACCAAAACTCTCCAGATGATTCTGAACACAGTGGTATATTCGAGCATGTGTGGTGATGATTTTCAACATCTTACATTATTTTTGGTGTTATGAAAAGAGCAGGAAAGATAAGGAAAGGCTATTTCTTTGTCTTTTTGCACCTGTTTGCTGTCATCATACATATCAAGACAGTAGGCTCACAAAATGAATGAATACATGAATTTGAGAGCTTGTTTTCTGATAGCCCTGCACATGCAATGCCCAGACTCCCAGAAACGTGGAAGGCTGTCAGGAGTGCAGACAGCACCCAATTTGGAGCCCGGCAGTGGGTGTTCACACCCTGGCCCGGCCCCTTCCTATTAGCTGGCTTCAGGCTGATGCTTCATCTTTGGGTCTCCATATCCTCACCTGTACAAGAAGGGGGTGGGTCAGGGGGCTGTGCATTTACTTTCATCTCCAGACCGTTTGGCCAGATGATATCTTAACAGATGCCCAGGTTGGAGGGTCTATACCCTGTCTCCCCATTATTTCTCCCACTGCAGTGCCATCTGAGGGGTCTTCTACAGAAGCCCAGATCAAAGGCCTCTAAGACCCCAGCTTGATATTGGGCAGAGAGGCATGCTTGATATTGGGCAGAGAGGCATGGGATCAAGTCCTTATGACAAGGCAACAGCTACCCTGCAGTATTGCTGAAACCTTCGACCATCATGTTGCCTGAAAGCTCAGGCAAATGTCATTTTCAAATGATCTGCTTGTAGACTGTGGTTTATATTTACAGTCACTCTCTGGTAATTTCCTCAGGCAAAATAGAGCAAGAAAATAATAATCAAAAACCGTAGTGCTGTTACTTCAGAGAAATAGGTTGGAGGTTTAAGAAAATGATTGCAGGTATATTATTTAAATGAAATTGCTGGACAAAGCTGCAGCCCCAGGGAATGTAGAGTAGCGGAGGGCGTGCTCTCAATTTGTCCTGCAGTGTAAACTGAGAGTGCAGCCCGAGTTTCTAGCTTTTGTCTGCCACTCTGTTGGCTCTGTTCCCTGGGCATTTCGTATTAACAGTCTCTAATCACAGAAGCAGGATTATGCTTTCCCTGGAAGTGATTTGCAGTGTCAGCATTCCTCCAGAAGTCATGCGAAGGAGGCTTTCAGCTCTGCGTTTTGATGGAATAGACTTAATTCAGGCGACTCATTGTGAGCTCTTTGCTCAGGCTGTGATGCCTCTGCAGATTTCTGTGGATGTTTCAGTTGTGTTTTATTTTCTTTTCCAAGTTCTCATGGCTAAACTAGCATCTGCCATGCATCCTGACTTGGCCATTCGTGAAACCCACAAGTGTGAAATATTAAATTCACATGGGCCTGGATTAGATACAAGGCATTGAACCTGGCTCTCCTTTTGATTTTCCATTGCTTCCTGGAAAAGGGTTAACCCATTTTGCTGCTACCTGGTTTTCCACCACTTGCCCATTGCATTTTTCCTGTAATTAGAAAAGCTCTCCTGTTACCACAGCAGGGAATTTCCTACCACTGTCTTGGATCAGAACAGAGGTAAACTGTTAAAATCCAGAGTTAGTCATATTTTCTTGTCGGAGCTCTTTGATAGTAACAGCAACAGTAATGACAATTTTGGTGACGATGCCAACGATGAAGGATAACTGTACCCAGAGTCCACGTTCCGCACCAAATGTGCGTTATTATTTACTCTTCAAATGAGAGTGCCATCGTCTCAGTTTTCAGATGAGGACGTGGAAGCCTGCCACGGTTATGTAACCACTGAGGTCCAGTGTCATGCAGTTAGAACATGGCGGAGCTGCAACTCAAATCCATGTCTCCTTATCCCCCAATTCTTACCCATTTGCCCTCTTATCTCCTGACCACATAGCTGTCACATGTGCATGTCAGTTCTTTCCGTGTGCTGCGATTGCTGCGACCCTTTCCCAGATGCCTTAGGTGCCCCTTGCCACCCACATAAATCCTGCTTAGCCTGCAGGGTTCATTTGCCCCAGCCCTGAAGCACTTCTCTGGACAATCCCAACAGGCATCTTCTTAGTTATAATCATTGGTAACGACCTACTTACATCTGGCTCCTTTTCCTTACCATCTCTGAGAACCCGTTAATGTTGTTCCCTGATTCTTTGCCTACCACCTGGTCTCTTACATCCTCTTTTCATGTGTATCACCTTCTCCTTGAAAATATTTGGTCTGCAAGTGGATGCTCAGTAAGTGCTTTCTAGTCATTACATGGATTAAAGGCTGAGCTAAGCCAGGCAGTGCCTTCTGTGGAACCCATGAGTGCTTTACCTTGTGGGCCCATAATCACATTTCTGAGAGTTAAGAATTTGGCTTTCATTTTCAGGACAGACCAGTCCATTTGCTGCTGGGAGCATTGTGGTATGACAGCTTATGAATCTAGAATCTCTGGTTTTTTGGAGCTGAAAGAATTTAGAGACACTAGACATTAGTTGACTCTCATTTGTTACATGAAGAAATTGAGCCCCAAATATAAATAACTTGCCCAAGTTCACATAGCGAGTGGGCTGCAGTCCTCGCTGATCTTGTGTTCCTTGGGGCCAGATTTACTTGCAGGCTTTGCCATGCTAGCCTGATGCCTTTGTATTCAAGGTGCCTGGGACAGTGGAAAAATGGCCTTACACACATTTGTGCTCATATTAGATGTATTGTTTAGCACTGGAGATAAATTTTGGGTTCTACAGTTTTTGGTTTATTTTAATTTTTTGTGCCACCCAGCTTGATTTCTCAGATCTGTTTCTCCCACTCTCCCTTCCCATACTCTCTGCTGAGCAAAGTGGATTTCTGGCTTAGCACCTTTGTTCATATTGTTTTTGTACCTGGAGAACCTTCCACCATCATCTCCAAGTGTCTAGATTTGGAGATTCAACTTATATGTACCTTAACTGTGAAGATCCTACTAGATTGGTGATTGTTAAAAACTCTTTAAATCATAGATCTCTTTTGTGGAATAGAAATATTTAGTGGAATCTCAATATGTGGTCAACAATCCAGTGTTTGGTTGAAACAGGTGTAGGGGTTTTAGAATCCTGCACATGGCACCTCTGAGGACTTCCTTGTGGCACAGTGGGAATATCTTTGCTCTTGGTGATAAAACTCTCCAACTATTGGTGCCTGTAGCACATGTTCTGAACTCTTCTTGTGGCCCATCATCGCCTCATACCTTGTCTTCTAGGGATGTGGCAGCTGTTCCACTAGAAGGTAAAGGTCTTTGCACATAGGGTTTTTGTCTGAATCCCTCATGGTTTCTGGAACAATGTTTCACAAAACAAAGATGTTCAGGAAATGCTGTTAAGAATACATTCTCATGGCTTCCATCTCTGTAGATTAGAACATGAAATCCAGCAGCTGAAGCAGAAGATCTGTGAGGTCGATGATGTTCAGAAGGGCCACCGTGGGACCCTGGAGGGGAGGGCTTCTTCCTCTGGCTTGCCACTTAGTGCTGAGAAACCTCAGACTCATCTGGTCCCCCTCATGGATGCCAGGTACTCAATATTAACTTGATACCATGCCTGCATTTCTAATGTGGTTTAACAGTGCTTGGTGTTGACCAGATAGCATGTGGAGGGATCTAGCAAAGGCAACAGTAATCAATCTGTGTGCCTGAGATGTGCTTGGTCTTCACCAGCTGCTACCTGGCGATGTGGGGTGAAGTATAATTTGAAGGGAATCAGAGATCTGAGAACTGGACAGCCAAATCCAACGGATGTTGATGCAAGTTGTTTGTGTGAGAAGGGAGAAGTAAAAGGTTCAGGGAAATCAGCTTATCCAGAAGGAAGTGATACAAAGCTAGGTTAGGAAGAACAAAGAAGTAGAATGAATTGAATCATACCAAGAAGGACCTTGTGCTGACAGTTAATTTGCATAAGACATTGATTACAAGTAGATAAAGTCTGTTATAAAAACTGTGCTGGTACATTCAGAATGATCATGAACAACAAAAATACGTATCTGATGTTACTTTAGTCAAATATTTTCAACTTGGGTAGCCTTTTGAATCTCACTGTGGCTTAGAGCTTTCCAACAAATCAGCTTTATCATTCTTTACCTATTAAAAAATGATTATTATTTTCCTCAACCCCATCCATGTCATAGGGACATTTCAAATTTGGCAGTCTTGAGCCTGAGATATTAGGAGATATGTATTTGGATATCAAAATGTAATAAGAATGCCTTTAAATCTAGGTCTGCATCTTCCATGGTAGTAATTTAAATTTAAATAAAGGTCAGGGGATGTGATTAATTTGTAAATACCTTTGGCTCAAGTTCAGTTGCACATGGTTTTGTTTCTAATAATAAAAGATAAAAAACTGTGCTTTATTACCCTAAATCTATTCTTCTGGGGTATTTTACTTAAAATATTAATCTCTTCATCTAGCATTTCAGAAAATCGTTTAGCTTTGGTAAATAGTACAGAAATGTATACAGGATTATGCATGTGCTTCAAGGGATAAAGACAGTGTTTTTTAATGTGCTGAGGTGTAAACATAGAAAACAGTTTAATTAAAAATAACCCATCTAATCAGTGTCTGTAGAATTGGGGGAAGGAGTCTAGGACTAGGTAAGACTTCCATTTGGACAGACTGAGCCATTAGAAAGATTTTAGATGGGATTAAAATTCTTTCTCTGATCCCTCTGGGTGGAGTGGCCTAAAGCGAAACCTGAGATTAAGCTGAAATCCAGGAAATGGTTAAGGCTGATGGTCATACTCCACACAACTTCACCTGCATTCTGTTGGGTACCAGGTAAACAATTGATGGCTGCCTGGGAATGACCTGTTTCTGGTGTTTGTTGTGCTTTGGCCCTACACCAGGCCTTTTAGAAGGTAGAGATGGTTAAGATGTGGTCTTTACTGACCAGGTGCAGGCAACCAAATTGGAGAAACAGGACAGGTCAGGAACAGTGCAAAGTATTGTTTGATCTTAATCATGAAGATTAGCAGAGTGAAGCCACCTTATTTATTTTTTTGAGTCCTCATGAGTAACCTTGTGATGTGAGAAATAACTATCAGCATTTTCTGTGTGAGGAAACTGAGGCTTGGCAAGTGGAGTGTTTGGTCTCATAGGAAGGCCTGAGACCAAGGAGCCCTGCAGTGAGGATTCCACTAAGAAAATCCAGGAAAGGTTGGGATGGGATCACTCAGTTCCCTGTCCATTTCTAAGAATTATGTTATACATCAAATTTTCTCTGGTTGCGGGGAAACCCTAGTGAACAGGTGACACTAAGTTTCTTAGAAAGAAGAAAAATGTTTAAGGTACCGAGTTGTTAGTGTTTGGCATTTTGAATGAGAGAGTTTGCTGTTATGAAGGGCGTAGTAGAGAGAAAGAAGCTCAGATATAGTTAAAAGCGTTCAAAGTGTTCCCCTTTCCCCCATCGTTTCAAGGATCAATGCTTACATCGAAGAGGAAGTCCAAAGACGTCTTCAGGATTTGCATCGTGAGATTGGCGATGACAGCAGTACAATTGCAGACATGACAAAGGTGAGCAGAAGAAGCGAAGTAGAGCAGTAATTCATTTTCAAGGTGACCTTTCAAAGAAGTGGTGTGTGTGTGTGTGGGGGGGCTCTTTGATTACTGTTTCTCAGTGAAATTCAGATGTTACTTTAAAATACAGTTTTGTTATGGACCGTTCAAGAAAAAATATTAAGTATTGCTTGGGTGGAGCATAGCAGTTTCCACATTGTATTAATTCAAAAGTAACTTAATTTAAAATTTTTTATACTCCTGGGAAAATCCTTAAGTGAATATAAGTTTTCCTAAAATGCTTTATTTACTTTGTTTGATTTATTAAAATGCTGTATTTTCCTTTCTCCCTAAATATAACCAATTTCCATAAAGTATTTAATTTACTTTGTAAATTACCCAAAGTAAACATATACATTTTACTTTTGAGAAGAACACATATTTGTGACAAAATGATTTTTATCAACAAAGACATTTTATTTCTGTCCTACAAATTAAGGAGTGTCCTAAGGAAATCTTGTTGTTAGTAATTTTTTTTTTTTGAATTTTAAGATTAGGAATAAATGGTTCAGTTCTTTTACAAGCAGATTGATTAATAGAGCCATGTTTATCTTGGGAATATGAATTCTATAGAAGGGTGACATTGTTGCATGACAAGTATATTTCTTCAGAATTTGGTTACCATAAATATTTCTTCTAATCAAATCAGCTCTTTTCCTGTATGAAAATGCTGTAATTTAATATAGAGGCCTCTTTTCTTTTCAGGATAATGAGAAACTTCACAATGGCACCATTCAACGTAAGCTAAAATATGAGGTAGGTAATGATTTTTCAGATTGATAGGGTCGTCTTAAATTATGGCATGCTCGTGTGATTCAATTTTCTTAATGTTTAGTTGCATAATTAGAATTTTGAAGTCCCAGTGAGATTAATGGCTAATAGAAAAGGCAAGCTATTATGTGGACTTAAAATTAAACGGAATCCTGCAGGTTGAAAAGTGCTTTGACTTGACTTGAATGGCATGTAGCTGTGGTGGAGGTCCTTTGCCCAGTTATTCATTTGTAACGGTATTCGTTCCCTTGGTCTGTATTTAAAAGGCAGAATTCTATAATCAGAATCAGATATGGGGTTTGGAAATGAAACTGAGTACTTCTCAATGTTTGAAAAACCCTGTTGGTTTTATAGACGAGTTGGCAGTAGTACAAAGGAAATACTCTTGACTGATTAACTTATTTCTCTGGTGGATTGTCAAACCAAAGTTTATTTGGACATACGATTTGTAAGGTTTTTCTTGTGTTTTCCTCTGATGAGAGGTATGTGCTTCCCATACATTCCTAAATTAAATAAAAAATAACAAAAAACAAACAGAAAACCTTCTACTAAATGGTACTAATCTTATAGATGATGTCCATACATTGCTGAACAGAGAGCATAAAAGTAGGAGCTCCATGGAAGACCTCACTGGCATTGAACTGGCTACCTTCCTTCCTGCCAGTCAACCAGTAAGGACATTATCTAAGGTCTTAGAATTTATTTTAGAGAAAATAAAATATTAGACCAAGAAATGATACTGTGGATCAATGCCATATCATGTATTTTCACCAAAATGCTCACCGATTTACAAGGCATATAATTTGGAAATTGATCTTCTCTATGTGAGTCAGATCATCTGTTCTTTTTTTATTTTTCTTAAATCATGTATCAATCAATATGAATGGCTTAGGGTTTCGATTTAGCCTCTGAATTAACCCACAAAATGAAACCAATGACTGCAAGAATCATCGTAAGCAAAAGAATTACAAATGGTGATCCTACATCTCCATTTCAACTTTTTTTTGACATCTTGAACAGAAAAGGCATTCATGGCTTGCCTCGCTTATGCCCAAAGAGGCCATTGGCGCTTCCAACGTCATTGGTGAGGAGAGGATGGAAGTGGGTCAGAACAAGCGCTGGAGCCTTTCCACGACGTGGAGCACTGCAGACCCTGAAACCACCTCCTCGGCATCGCAAGAGAGGGCCCACCGGCCAACGGGTCGGCACTTATTACAAAGAGTGGTACAGGACAGTCATTTTCCTGAGCCTGCTGGCTATTTTGAACCAAAGTGCTTTAATATACCTAAACTCTCTTCTCATTTTCTTAATGAAAGCAACACCAGCCATGCAGAACATTTTCAGGGTAAGTCAGAAAATTTCACTCAGAAAGATGACCACAACTTGGGCAGTGGGTCCAGCAGGACTTTACTACAACATACTTCGCAGGAAGTGTCCCTAAATAATGGACATAAGCAGTCCAGGCAAAGCAAGTTACTTTGCTTTGTTCTCTCTGAAAGTGTTTCTAGTGAGGAGTGTGTGTCCGACAAGGCTCATCAGGGCATCTCGACCTCGGTGTTTCATAGTGAGCAGCAAGCTGAAAAAATGAGCTCCCCAGAATCCCTGATGAACATCAGGACAGAAGTAAACCGTGGATTGGGATATTTTTACCACAAGTTGTCAGACCTTTTTAGAGAGACCAGTAATCATGTGCTGGAGGCCAGCGCCAAAGTGATGACCCGGGCCCCGCATGTAGGTGGCCTGTGGGCCCCACGCAGGGTTACCTCCCCTGTAACAGCTTTCATCAGAAGCCTGCCACTTCCGAGACCCTTCCCCCTGTACAGGTCCTTGATGCCGCTCATGATGTCTTCAGGATCTCCCTCTGTTCCCGAAGCTCGGGTTGGCAGCAGTAGCAGCAAAGAGGCAGGGAACCTCAGGCCAGCCGAGAGCGCTGTGCCTTACAGGGCCCCTGCCTTCAGCGCTGCAGCTTTGCCCAGTTCCTCGCTAAGCTCGGTTGTCCAGCTGGGATATGGAGAGGCTGGAAAGAGCTCTGCCTTTAAGCAGACCCTTGTGCAATTCCCAGACCAAATGGTGAGACTTCAAGAGCACCCTTTAAAAGCCTTTCTTGAGCATGTGGCTTGTTCTCTACCAGAACTTTTGGGTGACACCAGTGAAGTCAGAGGCATTTACTGGCTTGCTGTTGCTAACTGCACAGATCCTGGCCCCCAACCAGCGTGTTTGCTCCTGCTTTGTTCAGCTTTGTATGCTCTCATTCTGTCAGATAATCACCTGGGCTCACTGGGCGTTTTCCAGGCTCTGCCGCTCTCTGGACTAAAGGAGATTCAGATTGGCTTTGGTGGACAAAGCGTTCGATTTCTGGGTTCCACAAAGGGTCTTTTGCTCACTGTATTTAGTTACAACAAAAACCTCTCTCAGCGGCTGTGCTCTGACCTCCTGTGTGTTCTGACTGAGTCTGAAGCTGCTGCCTGCACTGCTCACCCTTTGCTCAAGCAAGATCTTGTTCAGCTTTCTCTTGACTGGAAAGCAGAAATCACTGATCTAATTTTGGCAAATGGAGTTCGGTTGTCATCCAAATTCCAGAATACCATGGTTGACATTATTTACTTTCTTCATGGAAATATGGACGCCAACGTTCCCTCTCTGGCAGAGATACAGTTGTTGCTCTACACGACAGTCAGAGTCGAGGGCGACGCAGACCAAGGCCGTTGCCGGTCGTTAGTCCTTCTGAATACCCACATTGCACTTGTCAGGGAAGAGGGTGTTTTTCATCCTCCCACCAGGTCTTTAAACATTTCTCCTCCACGTGCACAATTTGACATGCTCAAATGCCGTGCTTTAATGGAATTCAGGTGTGTTGTTGTTCCAGACAAGAAAAGTGTATCGACAGTAGAGCTCGTCTTCTTCCAAAAACCCAACCTTGAATCTGGTTCCAGAAAGAGTCCTTTAGAACACTCTCAAGAAACCCAGAATGTCCAGTCCTTCACCACCTCATCGTGCCTTCATGGTGGTCAGAGTGGGGCCCCTGAGGTCTGGAAACTAACTTTCAATTCACAAGACGAGGCTCTTTGGCTAATCACACATTTGATAAGAATCTAGGGAGGACGCTTCTAAAAAGACAGTACTACTTTTTGAGATTCTTAATAAAATGAACATTATGAAAACAGGCAAGAGAATAGGACTATGTCAGTGTAGCTAATCATTATGTAACAGGGAAAATGCAGACCTCTAAAATTGAAAATGTAAATATTTTAAATATGTACAAAAAATTAAAATTGGTTTTGGCAAAGCACAGGTAAAATATCTTTAATGCCCCCTTGTTTCCTTCTCTTGAAACTCATTGTTATAAATTTAGGTCTGCCTCGCTGTTTGCCCAGGTGATTAAAGCCTTTCTGATTGTGTTTGCCTTCGTGTTGATTTATTGTACGGTGGCTTGGAATCTGTGCCTGCTGGATTCTGGCAGGCTAATCTGTGCTGCCTGAAAAAATGCCCAGTGTGGCAGTGACCTTCATTGACATCCTCCATTTTAACTGCGATTAGGGCAGCTTTGTAACAGAGCACATTAGTGCTACATCGAGCTTCCTATAAGACCCAGGGATTTAGAATGTCCTCCCATCACTGTGCCTCCTCTGCAATGTCTTCTTCATCAGTGAATTGCATTTTCTTCCTTCTTGTATCATTCCTTTTTTTTTTTTAATGACTTTTTTTTCTCCCCCTGAGATGGCTCCCTCATCTGCCTGTTTGTTGTTTCTGCTTGTTGTCTGCTTGCTGTGTCTGCTTGCAGTGTCTGCTCATTGTGTCTGCTCATCTTCTTTAGAAGGCACCGGGAACTGAACCCAGGACTCCATGTGGGAGGTGGGCGCCCAACCACTCGAGCCATATCCGCTCCCTGCTTGTTGTGTCTGCTCGTTGCATCTGTTCGTTGCGTCAGCTTGTTGCTTCTGCTTATCTTCTTTAGGAGGCATTGGGAACCAAACCTGGGACCTACCATGTGGGAGGCAGGCACCCAACTGCTTGAGCCATATCCACTCTCCTCCTCATATCATTCTTTTTTTTTTTTTTTTTTTTTAAAGATTTTATTTATTTATTCATTTATCCCCCCCTTGCTGCTTGTGCTCGCTGGGTCAGCTAACCACGCCGTGCGGGCGGGCTTGCCTTCACCAGGAGGCCCCAGGAACCGAACCCGGGGCCTCCCATATGGTAAACGGGAGCCCTACTGATTGAGCCACAGCCGCTTCCCCTTCATATCATTCTTGACTATTCCCTCCCAACCAATATGATTTCAGCTCTTTACTTGTTGGTTTATTTGAGTCCATTACTTCCCCCACTCAAAAAATTCACTTCTTTCCCTTAGCTTTTACAGTTCTATTCTAGAAAGGCTCTTCATCTCCAAGTGTAACTCTTTCTAATGACTTCTTTTTGGTTTCATGTAAAATATAGTCACTTCAGAAGGCATTCAGCACTTTTTACGGGCTGCCCTCCCTCTTGCAACTCACCCAGCCCACCGTTTGCAACCTCTGAAGGACACACCCCAGTTAGTTGGTTTGGTGGCCTCCTGTCTGATATGAGTGCACACCCACATCTGCCTTGCATTATTTCTTCTCTCTTCCTAAAGTACCTTCCAGTCTCTAGTTCCCCTCCTCTTCTGTAAGAGGCTTATCTCTGTTCTTTTCAAGATCTCTCTCTCTCTCCTCTCACTGACCCTTCCCTCTTTATCTACCTCTGTTCAACAATCCTATGAGGAATCAAGTTACACATTTTGTATTTATTTTTTATTTGGTCGGACCCTGGGTTACTCTGCCAGTGCTCTCTTATCTCTTGGGCATGTGTGTTTCATTAAATTCCAAGTCTCAGGAGGAAGGAGACATCCCTTTTTATTGTTCATTCATTCTTCTTCCACTTCAAGCCATGGTCATTCTCAGCTCACGGTAGATACTCATTGAACGTTGTGAATCAACTGTTTTGTTGTGCCATTCATTTTCTTCTATTCTGATCAAATCTTTGGATAATTGGATATAGTCAGCTCTTCCTTTCTGTTCCTAATCAATGACAAGGACTGTGCCAAAGCATAACACATCCAGAAACTTACTTCTCCCTTTGACCAGGAATTACAGATCTTCTGCCTTCCCCCATCAGAACTAATAACAAGCTACTTAACTTGTTCTACATTTTCTTAATTAATTTTTCCCTACCCAGTTTTGGGGAAGTGAACAGGAAATGGAGAAGGGCAGGAAATCAGAGAATGACTATGATCCCCAAACTGAGGGCTGCAGCCTTGTTTGCTTTGGCCCAGAGGAGGCTTTTTGTTTTTTGAGGCAATTGAATTCAAATGTTTGCAGGTTGGGCATGTTTTTGTCATTTCTTAATAGCCCCCCCACACACACACACACATATGCGCACACTATTGCTTTACCCCTGAAGGCTCTGAGTCTGTGATTTTCATCATTAAAATTGATTCACATTCTTGGCTGATAAGTCTTATTCTATCATGGAAAAAAATTCTAAACTTCACCATTGTAGTCTTCTAATACCAATATTATTTCTCTTAATTTATTTTCACATTTTCCCACTTTTTTCAGCTAATAAGTTGTGCATTACTTTTTTAGTTGCCCTACTCAGTATTTTTTTGTATATCCTTAATAAGAAAAACAGAATTAACCATTATGAAGAGCAGAGAGTGGAATGTAAGGTAACAGCAGAAGGATGCCATAGTTGAGAAAAGGAAGCAATTCAGAAAAGTGCATAATTTCAACAAAGAGTGATAAATATTAAACAGACTTGCTTGTCCTCATGGTAGTAAAAAACCCACAATTAAACTATGTTATAAATCATAGTCTTGAGTATTTTTTCATAGATGGAGCATGCAGCAAATGTGAGTAATGCATAGAAATCACGGTATTCATGAGAACATCTTCAGTCTGCTTTCTAATCCAGGGAGTCCACAATAAGGATTCGGTTCAGATCTTGCCATGCAATGGAAGCAGCCTGAGGCATGCGGATTTTACATGTCACTTCTAAGCACACTTTTTACTCAAAATAAATATGGTTCTCAAGTGTGAGAGTTTGATTTGCTGTTCACAAAGTAAGTGTTAAGGTTATTATAATGTCTGTAGAAGTTAGTGGTGTAGCGTCTGTGCCATTCTCCACTATGGCTTCAGTCCTAGCAGATTTCCTTCTGGGTATATTGGCTTACTCTCCAGTAGTTTTAAACTCATGAGACTGCTCTAGTGATGCAGTTGTGAACATTTAACTATTTTACCAAAGGTAACATTTTCTCAGTTGTAATGAGTTTCTGAATCAGAAAAAATAAGTACGTATATATATTGTTATATGGCATTTTGCATTGTTGCTTTATAGGCATAAACATTTACAACATGGTACTTAATGCATTCTAGACAATACCTCTTTGAATACTTTTGAAATAGTAATTTCATCTGAATTTGATTAAAATCCATTTTGCTCACAGCTGCCTGTTTTAAAGACTTGTGGTTGGCAGGGTGAATTTATTTAGTCTTTGTTGAAAAACATTTCAGAGCAGTTTGTCTTCTCGTTTGCATTACTGGAAAAAAAATTGTGTGCATCCCTTTGGAGGAGAATACTTAAGCCTTACAGCAGTAGTAATTACAGTAATTTTTATTTACATGCTTTTTCCCAGATGATTTAAAGCTTTGTATGGTAAATAGATTAGAGCATTTATTAATGCTTCTTTCATAGTCAGTCTTATTGGATAGACCATTTTCTAATGAGACCATTTTGTTAATTTAGTTACACAGACAACTCTGCCTCATTCCTTCAGATATCTTATGATGGATGCTATATCAGTCAGCTATTGCCAAATAACAAACAACCCCCAAAATCCCAGTGGCATACAGACAAAAATTTTATTTCTCACTGATGGTTTATAAGTAGATTGAGGTGGCTCTGTGGTAGGATCAGCTAGGATTGCTGTACTCCACGTCTCATTTTGGAATCCATGCTGAAGGGGCAGTGGCCATCAGGCTGATGACAGAAGCACTAAATGACAAGCCTAACCATCCAAACCTCTGCTTGCATCATGTCTGCTACCATCCTATTGGCCAACACAAGTCACATGACCAAGTCTAAAGTCAAGGGGAGAGGATGTAAATTCCAACCACAGAGAGGCTATGGCATGGCTATGAATACATGATATTACTACAGGGGGAGAGAAGAATTGGGACCAGTAATTCAATCTACCACAGATTCACTATGTCAGGGTTCCCAAGACTACTGAAGATGTAACTTTGATAAAACATATAGGACTTCCCCTAATGGAAACATTCAGGTGCTGGGAAGAAGATTTATCATGGGGCCTTTAAAATTACCTAGTTCCTTTTGCTTTCCAATTCTGTCTCTGCTTAAACACCTTCATGGATGGGCTGATCATTGTTTACCTCTGAAGCCGTGTATTCACTGGGGACTGCTCTCATTGTTAGACCATTCTTTCCATAATCTTCCTTATTGTGATCTCTGAGTGCCTGACCATCCATATCCCCTCTCTTCGTTTGCCTGAGCTCCTGTCACAAATACCACAAACTGATTTTTGCTTAATAATGGGAATTTTTTGGCTCACAGTTTTGAGGCTCAAAGAGGTCCAAAATCAAGATATTGGCAAAACTCGCTTTCTCCCAGAGTCTTTATGCTCCCTTGGGCTTCCTTGGCTTTTATCTCTGCCTCCCATTACATGGTGAGGTCCTTTCCCCTCTGGCTTCTGTGACTTCCAGGTCTTCTCTAATGTGGAGTAAACCCTACCCTCATCCATTTGGACCCCATCTTAACTAAAAATGTCTTCAAAAGGTCCTATTTACAGTAGGTTCACACCCACAAGAATGTGGTCCACCCCACTGCAAGGTGTTACTAGCAGGGTGGTATATGGGAGTACTGTATTTTATCTGTGATTGTTCCTTCTGTAGCAAAACAGAACAAATATATTACCCAATCACAACCCTTTATAGAAGACATTTATTATTTCTTACCTCCTTTGATTTTTCTTCTTTCGTTCCAGTACCCTTTATTCCCTCCATTGTTTCTTATATAACAGTTTCAAGACCACCACCACCCAATCTCTTTTTTTAAAAAGATTTATTTATTTATTTATTTCTCCCACATTGTTTTTGCGCTCGCTGTCTCCTTTCTGTGCCTGCTTGTCTTCTCTTTAGGCGGCACAAGGAACCAATACTGGGACCTTCTGGCTCAATCTCTTGCACCTCCTCAGCTCCCTGGTCTGCTGCATCTCTTGTTGTCTTGTTGTCTCTCCTCTGTGTCTCTTTTTGTTGCATCATCTTGCTGTGCCAGCTTTCCACGCAGGCCAGCCCTCCTGCGTGGCCAGCACTCCTCATGAGCCAGCTCTCTGCTCGGGCCAGCTTGCCTTTCACCAGGAGGCCCCGGGAAGCAAACCCTGAACCACCCATATGGTAGACCAGAGCCCAATCGCTTGAGCCACATCCGTTTCCCCACCCAATCTCTTGTTGAGGATGCACCCTCTTAATTTGTTAAAAACCTCCTTTGTAAGGAGTGGAGCTGAATAATCCAGTTGGTGAGAGAGAGCTTCTACTGTAAATGCCGTTCCTACCTCTTCTTTTAATATGAGATTAAAATATTTTGTGGTTGAAGATTCAGTATATTACAATGATGACAACAATCCCAACATCATGTATATTGTGGTTTACAATTTCCAGAGTTATTTCTCATGTGTTGCTTCTTCTGATCTCCACATTGGTCCTCCTGGGAAGGACAGATTGTCATTGCTATCCATTTCATAGGTAGGAATTCAGACTTAGAAATGGTCACTTAGTTGAGTACTGGGACTCAAACCCAGACCTTCATACTCTGGAATACATATGTTCTTTCCACAATGCGAAAGCCACCTCCCAGTCACTGTTGTTTTTTTTTTTTTTTTTTTTAATTGATTTTTTTCATAGGAATGACTATGCTAGGAATGAATATTTGAAAGAATTAAGTTGATTCACTTATACTGAGTATTAATATTTTCCCTGGAATTTCTGTACATTAAAATTATTTTTCTCTCTTCAAGTGGTTTTTCAAGGATAGCCTTACAAGTCTCTTTACACTTATTGCCTGATACAGAACTTATGTCTCTTTTATGCTCTCTGCATTTTTAGCTCCTATAGAAGAAAAGCTGGGTAGTTATTGTGAGAATTATGGTACAGATAACCTCGAATGCCGGATTTTGCTCCTTTTAGCTGGAAGGTTAAACAGTATACTCTCCAGAAACCTGAGGAATGGAATTCCCCCTCCCTCACTCCTCTTTATTTTCTCCTAGACCTTAAAATTCAGCAGTTTGAACCAAAGCTAGGGCTTAGCAAAAATCTGCAAGTAAAAATGGATGGTAATTTTCCTAATTAATTGTAGACATTATAGAACTAAAATGGACAAACCTAATTTTCCCTCCTGAGGGTCCTAAACTGTGTATATTCATGTTTGGTAACAAGGGCTACTGAGCAATTGTTGCCATGTTGTGAGTCAGTCACACTAGACCCAATATTTAGTCTCTTTTAAATCATCTGTTTAATATGAGTTGTCTAGAAATGATGACCATTAAATAGAATAATTAGAATTGTCTTTCAAGATCTAGAGAAAGATGACAATATTTTTAATAGTTTCAAGTGTGAATGTTCATCAGATGTCTAGTATCTCCCAACCTCGAAATAATATTGGTCAACCCAGATCCAAATAATCTATTCTGGCAGAAGTCATGGATTCATGGCAATGCCATTCTAAGCCTTCCAAATGTACCCTAAGGGGCCACTAAACGCAGAGAATTCCACAAATGTCTGTGTCCAACACAGTTCATCATTTTCTAGGTAATTTATTCCTAAGGTTATATTAAAATAAAAGCAGTACTCCTTTATTTGAAAACCTGTACTTCTGTTTCCTGATGTGAGTATTCTGAACTCACATTAAAATGAGATAAGGTGTTAGCATGGTTTCTTCATGTCAGGATTTTGTTAAACCTTATAATCATAGTAAATTATAATCAGGGTGTACTTGAAGCATGTGTGGCCACATGTAGCAAAATTCCATTCAGCTGTATTTGCTTAGCCTTCCAAGATAGCATGGTATTAAGGCAAGGCCCCTTCACAGCAGAAGCAGGCCTCTCCTTCTAGACATGAGTATAAACATGTCTTGGTTGTTTAACATGCTCATACTCATGGAAATTACCTTTATTCTGTATTCTTATAACATTGTTCCTATTTGAGAAGGAACAGATCCCTACTACCTCACCTGCTTCAAATGCCCATGCAAGGTGCTTGATAAATATTAGCTCTAATTAGAACTGTCATTATGATGTGTGGTTGAAAGAAGGAGGCATTAGAGATATGTGCTATGCTAGAAACAGAGAAAAGAATGTTAGTAATTTTGTTAAATCTGATAAAACCCAGATTTGCATGTATTTTAAAAGCAGAATTGTATAGTGCCCTAGGAGATTAGAAAGCAGTCCTCACATCTGACCTCATCATATTCAAAGACTATACTAAATGCAACTGTCTGCTATTAATTTTCGTGTTTGGGGAGAAATTTTATGACTCCCTTTAGAATTGGACCATTCTGCGACATCTGCAGTGATCTGGGTAGATGTTAATGCCACTTCCTGCTAATTTCCTTAATTTGCCTATTTTGAAGGAGACAGCCCAAGGAGAACGAGAAGATTCTAATATGGATCTTTAAAATGTAGCCTGTATTCTGCCTTTTCTTTTGGCTGAGGCCCTGATGACTGCAATGTAAAAATAGCATATTTGTTGACACAAGGACATTATTTCATTAAAAGCAGCAAATATTCCTTTGTATTTTATTGTAAAGATAATGCTTATTGTTCACAGAAGTGTAATCAACATACTAATTATATACTTTTCCATGATTCTTTCATTTCTTAATGGAACCATTCCACAATGCATTTAAAAATTTCCTAAAGATGTCTTATGTATTTATCTGTGGCATCTGCTTCAGAGAAGGGCTTCCAAACATACAGCCTTTCATGTTTCTTAACCTAATACATGTCACCAACTTCCTCTTCCGAGTCAAAGAATCTTCTTTACCACATATGGGAAAACTGATTCCAGAATGAGTAATGCCTAAAATGTAAAAGGTCCCATAAATAATGATATCTAATGTGATACAGCACACCATCACTTGTCTGGTATAAAACTCAAGATACTTAAGACATAGCTACTTTCAAATAAAAAATAAATGTAGGAGACGTTTATGTTAGTTTTCCTTCCTGCCCAACATAACATTGTTTTAGGAAAATGTTAGGACCCTTTCACACTGTATCCTCAGAATTCTTTATCTCTTATGAAATTGACTTCATAAGCTTATTTTTTTTAATTACATGCAGCCATGATTTGATGGATAGATGTATTTGTTATTTCTTTCTCTATATATCTATATTTTGGGTCAAATATTTTCAGATCCCTAGATTGTGTTTCAGATATTCATTTCCTCAGTTGTTATTTCTCTATCCTCCACACTAAATATTTTATGAAATCAGTGAGATTAAAATAACTGTGGTCAGGGGTGATAGAGGGGGACTCTGGTGATATTATTAGTCTGAACAAGCTGAATAACTAAGAGAGAGAGATCCTTCCTGGCAAAGGACTCAGTTACACTTTACCATCTGATCCTGATGGGGGCAGTGGCTCTTGTATCCAGTCTGGAATCATTTATTGGAGTCCACGTACAAGCACCAGTATGCAACGAGCTGTCCCAGATTTAGGCAATCTACACAAGCATAAGAACTAGTCCCTCCCAGATAACTGCTCCCTACTTCATTCAGTGAAATTATCCAAGGCAGGGATATTTTTCTTCAAAGGATATGTGAGCCTGAACGTCAAGCAACTTTCTTTTCATTAGGGGTTGATTTCACAATTATACATTCTTGGAAATAGAGATCTTTTTAGTTGTAAAGTGCCCTTGTAGTAAGCAGCCATCAGTTAGGGTCTTATCATACTTTGAATGTTGAGTTGGAAAAAGAGAAAGTAAGGTAGCAATGGCTAACTTTATAATATAATCAATCTAGAGGAAAAAAACAAATCTTTGTTCAAAACTTAATGGAGATGGGGAAATTAAAGGTCTTAGAAAATTACAGATACTTTGTAAAAGTTTCTTGTTCCCAAGATGTGACCCTGTGTGGCACATAGTTGGTGCTTAGAAAAAGATACCAAATTTGGTAGTATATGCTAAGGATGTTTTTCAAAAGAAAACATTGGAGAGTTAGTTAAATCTCCATTGCTTAGCTAGCAATATAACTGGGCAGTTTGACCACAGCTCTTCTTCAGTAAAAGTCATGATACATAGATAAGCAATGTACATAGCCATAATTGTTCTCAGTTCCTGGGCACAACTTTCTAATCCCATTAAGTTATAATTATCAGGCTACTTATCGAGTCTGCCTCTAAACATAAGCCCTACAGAAGCAGGACGTCCCGTTCACAGTTTGGCTCTTGCCATATAGTTGGAACTTGATAGATATCATGCCCATTTCCATGGAGGAGGAAACTGAGGTACAGAGAAGGTAAGTGACAGTTACACAGAGACCAAGTCCTAGAGCTAGGATTGAGTTTTGAGTCTTCTCTTTTTCTATTTCTGAGTCTCAGAAATGAACACCACCTGGAATCTCAAGTTCGTTCCCTGTGGTTGCTCCAGGGAAGCAGGTAACGGTAGAGTTAAAATTCCAGGTGTATTATACTTATTGATATTGCCATCTATACCTTTTTGAGACCAGTAGAATACTTGATCTTGAAAGGTTCAAATATGTAAATGGAGATATCCCTAGGCAAAATTGTGGAAAAGATGAAATTTGACTTTCAGAGGCTTGCCCTCACCAAATATTTGTGCATGTAGGATGAGAACGTGCCTAAAGTGACAAAAGTCCAGTAGATAGGTTTGAAAGAAACAGGATCTTCTGATGTTTGAGACATTTTTACTATTACTGTTCCTAGTTGGTTGAAGGAAAAAGAGATTTGCCTTTTTTCCTTCCTTCCTTTCCTCATTCTCTCCTCTTAGGACCAGGCTTCTAACTGTACAGAGATAGCACCTCACTCAGCTGAGGTGCTGGCCTTTTTGTCTAATGGGTAGAGAGTGACAGGACAACATCACCCCCAACTGTAGTGTGCTATAGTGTGCTTCCCAACACACACACACATGTATATACACATACTCTGCTACAGTTTGATTTCCCAAAAGATTGTGTCAGCTCGGTCACAGAAATTATGTTCCTACCTGAAGAACATAATCACTAAGCGTGACATAGAAGGGATCAGGGTTGGGCCAACAAAGCAAGAACCACATAGCTAGGCTATAGCATTGTAGGTCAAAGAGAGTTCTTAACATTAAATGTGTTCTTTGAAAATAAATAAAGTCACTAAATTATTTCTCTGCCATTTTACCTTTCAATAGGTGAACATATTCCACATTTCAGGAATTGTCTACATTTAAAGTAATTTGGAAATGGACTTTCAGTGAATATTACATGCAGTGTACCTACTGAGAAACCTCCTTTTTAAAAGAATCTCCACATAGATTTTGCTACCTGGCACAACTAAATAGCCATCCCATTGCTGGTGGTTAACATAAACAATAGTTCTTGTCTTGAGTGATGAGACACATAGGGAAAAATTTAAATGCTCTGAAAAGACTTTGGTTGCTTCATATCATGCCAAAATGCTTACACTATCGCCTAGATTGAAAGCAGTAATCTTAAACAGATCATGCGCTTTTCCATTACCCAGACATCTGAGCTTTCACACACGCAACCCCTTTCTGCCTGGGAGGAAGAAACTTACTGCCCACTATTTTCTTTTTAGGCAAATAAGTGGGTTTCACTGCCTAATCATGGAGTTTCCCTCTTCTTAAATTCTGTGTCTCTTTGAAGGTCCATTTATCACACACAGATGAAATTATTTTTAAAATTTCGCAATAGCAGTATAACATAGTGGTGACAAAGGTGGACCCTAGATTAGCCTAAGTTCAAGTCCTGGCTCTACTATTGACCTCCATCAAGTGCCCAGATTCTCAGTTTTGGGCTCCTCATCTGATAAATAGGGTTAATAATGTTTTACCACCTCAGAGAGAGATCATATGGATTAAATGGAACAGTGCCTGTAAACTATTTGCCTGGTTCTTGGTATATAGTAAGAGGTAAATGGTGACTGCAATTATTGCTATTTTATTACTGCTACTACTTAAAAAAAAGTTTTCTTATGTTCTTTAAAGCCCTGGGTTAGTGCAAATGAGAAGTTTGTTCAGAGCTTTCCTCCTGTTCACACTGGAAACCTCATTTTGAAGATTTATTGTTTTCATAATGCATCTTCCTCAAACCCCTCTGGCTTCCCACAGTCCAGACCATAAATAGGTGTCAGCACCAAGTTGATCATTAATCAGATGGAGCCTAAAGAAAAGACTGGGATTTATTTTAATTGTGGTTTAAAGAGCTTTCACAGTGCACTGGCTTAGAAGGTAAAAAATGAAGTAAATTTGAATAAAATCTCTCAACTTTTGTAGCTTTATGTCTGATAGTCTGTGAAGAAAAAGTTTTGTCTGATGGTCAAGATTTTTAGACAGGAATATACTGAGTTTTGAGAAGTCAGGATATGTAATCTGCCCCTGTTTTCACTTGTTCTTCTAAATTGGAAGGAACTTCAAAGCCAAACAACATTTTGAAGTGCTTTTGCCCTAACTTCTGGAATGGTCTTCCTAAAGAAATGGTCTTTGTTATGAGAGAGACTTAACATTTTTCTTTCAAAGGAAACCATCATTTTTCTAAATAAACTGTACTGGTTTGATGCTTCTTTTCTCTACTTGAAACATATTTTCTCCCTCCTACACAAGCAGGATATTTGCCGTGGAATGATCTTGCTTTCTCTTTGTTCTCCCTATCTGATGTGTCTTTGATAGCGGATGGTTTCTCGCTCTTTGGGAACAAATCCAGATGACCTGAAAGACCCCATTAAAATTAGTATTCCACGCTATGTTCTCTGCGGGCAAGGAAAGGATGAGCACTTTGAATTTGAGGTCAAGGTAAGTGTCCCTTCTTTACCTTTCTGGAGGAATGGGTGTTTGAGGCTAGACAGTGCTTTCTTTGTCTTTTCTGTAAAAGGTGATGAAGCCACATCCTGTTATATAAGACATAGTCATGCTGTTTTTCAAACTCAGCATGTGAAACCCTGGACTGTAGAACCTAGAGGGAAGTTATCCCATACGACAAGATGGAAGATGGGGAGACCAGACATGAATGTTCCTATCACTTACCAGCCCCGTTTGCCCAGGACTTTCCTGGTTTAAGAACTGAAAATACCACATCCAAGGGAACCCCTGAATCCCCAGCAAACCAGGCCAGTTGGTGACCCTTCCCATGGGATTAGGCTTAGTTCTCTTATCTATAAAATGGGAATAATGTTAACATCACTGGACTATCAGTGCATATGAAGTGTTGAGTCCAGGAGCTGGTGTGTAATAAGCAGTAAATGATAATCGTTGCTATTATCACTGTTGTTGTTGCCATTGTTTCTGCTATTAATTAGGAAGCTCTCCTAATCTGTCTCAGGCCTTGTTTGAGTTCTACAACTTTCCAGGAAGGATTGTGCCCTGTTTTCTTGCATCATGCTTACCAAAATAATGACTTCATCTTTATTTTAATTTATTTTCATCGACTCATAAATTATTTTAATTTAAATTCATCGACATCATTAAATGTTGCTGGCCACTGTCCCCTCCTCAAGGAATTAGTAATAAACCTCTTTATTTCATGGATAGGTGAGAGTATTGATGTAAGATGTAATCATTCATTCCAGTACCCATCAACAGTATGTGAAGTTGTAAGGATTTTTGGAGGTGGTTTTATCCATATGAGCACCAGATTGGGCACCTTGATGCTGAGTTCTGTAGACTCTGGTTTTCCCACAGTTGAGTGAACCTAAGTAAATCTTTTAAGTTCTCTGAGCCTCAGCTTTCCCTGTTCCCCCCAACTCCTGATGCACCTTAGGGAGCCCCTGGGCTCAGTGGCCCCCTCCCTTTAGGCATTCATGGTCCTTCAGTCTTCCTGAAGAAACAGTGCAAAATAAAGAACTTCTTTTCTAGTTACTCAGGTTTCTAGACTATTTCCATACACTGTTGCCTCCCTCCCTTTCTTCTTCCCTCCCTCGCTCCCTTCCTCTCTCCTTCTCTTTCTCTCTCGCTCTCTCTTTTTCTTTCTTTCTTTCCCAAACCTGGGCATTCATTTATGTATTTGAAGTTTGTGTTGAGAAGCCATGATGTCTGTGTGTTGTTCTTTTTTAACTTTTCTGGCAAGATTCTATGGTTTCTTACTAAAATGTTATGCCTTGTTCTTGATCTAGTACATCCCACTACCCCTGCCCTAATGCCTCATCCCTGTTTCCTTCCACATGGCATGCATGCATACGTGTGTAGGGTTCTATTTTACATATATATGTGATATTCTATGCATAAATAAAAACAGTTCTGAAAGAGGGAATTTCAGAGTAAAATTGGCTTTTATCAGCTCAGAATTCACATTCTCCAAAACAGAACTCAGCACTGGAGGACATGGTGATGATTTTAGTTGATGCATGGGCTCATTTTGTTTTAATATATAAATGTTTAATAAAATATAACTGTTAAATCAATGATTTCATGGATAGAACTTAAGACATGGATAAAGGCAGTATTTAATTTTTTTAACTGAGTTGATTTAAATAAGAATTGCAAGCAAATAATACAAATGGGAAGCAAATCTGGCAAATTGGAGAAACAAAATACAGAAGTCATATGCGGCCTTTCAAAATAAAGGCTTTTACTTCAAAGCACATAAAACCCAAATCCAAAGAGTCCTACCTGCTTTGAACTTATCAAAGCCACCTTCTGAAAGGGTATCATTGTTCTATTTCCTTTTTGTACTTGTCACAGGTGCTGCAGTCGTTAGCAGCAGGCATGGGCTGATAGCATTTGCCTGGAGAAATCCTCAGTCTCTATTTAGGGAGGGCCTCCCAGTGCATTCACAGATGGTGTCTTTTGGAGGAGGGCCCTTTACTGTGGGGATACCCTGTCACAGAAATTCCAGGGCCTAGGACTAGAAACAGTCACATCTCACTGTCCTGCTGCTTAGCAAAACTCAGTCAAGGGGCAGAGCCCCTGGCCAAGGCAGAGCTGCTGGGCCAGCAGTGGTGCACCACATGGAGTCTAGTCTCCTTCAGGTAAGCTGAGCCCACCACAACCTGGCTGTGCCTTTTCTGTGAAATGGGCACAGTAACCCCTCTGACTGCGCTGGTGGGAGGAGTATATGGTTTATATCTAGAAGGTGCTTAGAACAGTGCCTGCTATATACTAAGTGCTGTGTACATATTTGCCATTAAAAGTAAATAAATAAAAATAAAAAGATTTAGGAAATGAGGGAGATTTTACCTTCAGAATCCTCTGAATGACTTTTTTTCCCCCAAAGATTTATTTATTTACTTATTTACTTTTATCCATTTTTACCACCCCCCAACCTCACATGGGGCCTGGGGGCCTCACCCGCTCATGGTGCCTGGCAGCCCGCGCGCCTTCTATATTTTTTATTTTTACTGGGAGGTCCTGGGGATCTGACCCAGGTCCCTCTATAAGGGAGATGGACACCCAACCATCTGAGCCACATCCGCCCCCCTGAATGACTTTTGCCATTGTGTCTTTATATGGGTTTTCAAATTTATTTATTTTAAATTTTGGTTGTTTGGTATGCCAACCCTCTCCATCCATCTCTTAGAAATTTCATGCATAGGCAGTGTTTTTTTAGAAGAAATAGCTATGTTTAGGGTAATTTTTAAACTATTGCTAAATTCTATAATTGGAGAGCTAATGGCTTTAAGAAGGCTAAAGTAAAAAGTATTATTTTTAAAAGAGGCTATTCTATTTAGATTTAAGCCTTATTTTGAAGGAGACTCTGATGTTAATGCATATTGATATATTAGTTTACTTTATGCTTTAGAAAAATCCTTGCTGCGTCTCTTTTAAAATGAAAAAAAAAAAAAAAAAATCAGTTTTTGTTTTCCATCTTTCCCCATGGTGGCCTTCAAGGTCTGCAAGACAGCCTGCTTCTAGGGCCCTGATTGCATCTAGTAAGCGGCTGCCCCCACTGGGGTCCACAAGGCAAGCACCTGACTCCTCGCTGGTGGGTGACCCTAGTGACTGTGAAACTTGCTGGTGGCCGCTGCCAGTTCATTCAAAGGTTGAGCTGACTGTATGAACACACAAGGACCCACCTGGGAAGGATCTCTACTTGCCGAATTGGCATGGCAAGTCCAAGAGAGCTGGGAAGAAGACAGCATGCAGAGGCGGGCTGCCCCTGCTTTCTACCTTTTTCAGCTCTTCCCTCCTACTTTCTGCCTCCCTGCCCTTTTCTGCCCACTCATTCCTCATATGGAATTGATCAGTCATTGTCCTGGTTTGACTCTTTTGTGGATCCCAGAAAATTATGTTCTTAAGCTAGCCCATTCTTGTGCATGTAAACCTATATACCTATTTTATGTGGGACCTTTGGTTAGATTTAGTTAAGGGAACTTTTGATTAGATCACTTTTGATTAGATTGCCTCAGTTAAGGGCCTTTGATTAGATTTCAGGACCCAGGATGAGTCTTAATCCTTTTACTGGAGTCTTATATAAATGGAGTCACAGAGAAAGAGAGCCACTGCCATGAGGGAGAGGACTCCAGGATCGCTTATAGCTGCAGAAAGACAGAGAAATCCTGAGAGGCTGAGAGAGAGGCCAGAGGCTGGAATCATGGAGCAACTCGAAGCTGAAGAGACAAAGCCCAGAGGAGAGGGGAGAGACGAACCATTGTGCTGATAGCCCACAGCTCAGCTCAGGGAGAAAGTGAGCTTGGAGGAGAAAGGAGAGAGAGATGGGCAGAGCTGCCATTTTGTCTTGCCACATGGCAAGAGTCCAGGATCCAGCAGCTCATCTTTGGTGAGACAGCATTTCTGCTGATGCTTTGATTTGGACATGTTGTGCAGCTTCAGAATTGTAAGCTTTTACCCTAATTAATTCTTATTATAAAAGCCAATCCATTTCTGGTATATTGCGTTGGCAGCCTAAGCAAACTAAAACAGTCATTTTTCATTTCTTGTTCGCCATGTTCATTTTAAACCCCTATCCAGTAGCCCCAGTTCTGTCTCTTCATTGCCAAATGAAGTAGTGATGAACCTTGTTAAAGGAATTTCGAGACAGGGTGTAGGCAGTGGAAAAGGAGAGGCTTGAGTGGGGAGAGCGGGGGTTCGCCGATGCTCATCTTCTGGTCTCTGATGGGGCTCGAGGAAGTTTTCTTCACGAGACTTGAAAATGAGAAAAGTAGAGCTTTTCATTCTATGAAAATGTCTTTAATTCAAAAGTACTACCTTGTACTCCTTCATTTGGGGAGATTTTATGAAGTTAAATGTGTGATGATAGATAAGTAGATGGATTTTTGTTTGTATTTTGGAGACATTTAAAAATTTTAAATCAGCTTTGTTGAGATTTAATTTGCATACAATGAAATGCACACATTTAAATGTAGTATAATGTTTTTTTTTTTTTTAAAGATTTTATTTATTCATTTATCCCCCCCTTGCTGCTTGTGCTCGCTGGGTCAGCTAACCACGCCGTGTGGGCGGGCCTGCCTTCACCAGGAGGCCCCGGGAACCGAACCCGGGACCTCCCATATGGTAAACGGGAGCCCTACTGATTGAGCCACAGCCGCTTCCCGTATAATGTGTTTTAACTTAAGTATACACCCATGTAATCACTACCCCATTCAAGATTTTCGAGCATTTCAGTCACTCCAGAAAGGTTTCTGATCCCCTTTGCAGTCAACTTTCTTCTCCAGCCCCCAGGCAAGCACTCATCTACTTTCTATAACTGCAGATTAGCTGTGTCTGTTCTAGAATGCCTTATAAATGGAATCACACTCTTTTGTTTCACTGTTGTCACTTAGCATGATATTTTAGAGATTCATCCAAGTATTTGAGTAGAATAGCAATTTGTTTCTTTTTATTGTTGCATAGCATTTTATTATATAGCTATTTCACAATTTGTGTATTCACTTTTCTCTTGTTGATATTGTTTGTTTTAATGTTCTTACCTGACCGTCCAGAAAATTGTCATCTCTTTGTTGCCTGACCCCCTTCATTTTACTGGTCTCTGAAGGACACTTGCCTTGGGAACCCCTGGATCCGGGCCTCATTTCCCATTAGCCTTGGGGTTCTGTCTTCCAGCAGTCCTACGTGGCTATGCCCACATATCACAAAGAGATGTGTGGCCTGTTGACTGATGTCAGGCACGGCAGGAAAGCTGAAGTGTGCCAGGCTCATGCATCTCTGAAAAGAGCAGATTCTGGGCTGAATTTTACTGAGTGTCACCTGCTGGTTAGCAGAACATATCTACAGAATACATGCTTGCTCTATGCTGCGGCTGTCACAAGTGTTATCGCCAACAGGAATACGACAGTCGTCTTAACATTCCCGCTTCAAATGCTGTCAGTGATTGAAACATGAAATCAATTACACTGCATTATGTCTGCCATTTTCAGTTAGCTAGGACCAGACTGGGTAGAATTTAATTTTTAAATTCCATTTTATCATGATACAAAACACGGGCTTGGGAAATCTGTGGTTAAGGCTAACAGAGGCTGTCTTACTCTCTCTCTCTTTTTTAAATTTACTTTATTTTTCTTTACTTACCCCCCCTTCCCCCATGCGGTTCACTTGTCTGTCTGCTCATTGTTTGCTCGCCTTCTCCAGGAGGCTCTGGAGTCTTCCCTGTCCTACAGGTGTTCACCTTGGTGGAATGGTGGCTTCCAGGTATACTCTCAGGCTGCCATTCTCAAAGGGATGGTGCAGGAAGGCTTGCAGACCAAACTAAGTCTCTAATCACCAGGTGTATTAAATCAATTTAAACATACACAGAAGCAAAGGAAGAGGGAGAGGTAGGATGGTGCAGTGAGGGTGGGGCACGCAGGTGGGTGAACGGTTCTGTCTGAACTCTGGACCACACCATGCTTACATGTCCTGACTCTCTCTCTGCCACCCCAGCCTTCCTGGTGATGGTGTGGTTACAAGGACCAGCGCTGAGGTTTGAGGAAGAGGCCATGGCAGTTAGAGGGCACCCAGTGCCAGCACGCACTTGCTCTGTGAGGGAGAGCAGGCACACCAACACCTGGCCAGTTGCTGTGGCTTCTGCTGTGGAACAGCTGGTTTTTACATGCACTTCTTGGGTAGAGCACATGTGTGGCTGAAATGGGAGCAGGCAAGCTGGTTGTCACAGTGATGGTCAAATTAGATGTGATACACCTCTCTGCCCAGAAGGGGCATGATCATGGCTTAACAATTCCCTCCCTTTCTGTCTTTAAGTAGCATTCTTGCCTATGCCATCAAGGCTTTTGTTTGTTCTATCTTTGGCATGTCTTATAGGTTAACAACTTACTGCCTATATTTAACTCACGAATTCTGCTGTCTCACAAGCTGCTCCCTTACACGTCATCTTTTCTGATACGTCCGGTGGGGTTTGCCTACTGTCCATGCTTTATGAGCTTCACCCATCCCCTAGAGTTGAATTGAATATTCTTAAATATATGGGGAGCTCTGTTACTCTCCATCTTATATTACACTCGCTGGGCCTCTCTGAGTTTCCTTATCTGACTGGTCTTATAGGCAATTGAGTTGGCAGCCCCTCTTGAAAGAGGAAGACTAACATATCTAAAGCACCTTCTTCATCCCAAGCACTAGGCTAAACATTCTCACAAATGTGGAAAATGCTTCAAGAGGGGAGTATTATCCACCTTTTAAGAGTTAAGAAAGTATGAGTGACTTGCACAAGGTCACACAGCTAGTAAGTAGGTCCAAGTGTCAAACGGTCATGTCAGATCCAAGTCTACTGAGGCACATGGTTCCCTTTCTTATTCATTTAAATATTCCTTCCAATATCACTTCTTTCTGCACTTTTTTGAAGTTGAGGCCATACTTTATTGTGACCTTAAACATAGTGGCCATTCCCAAAATTTGCTATTAAGGTATGTATGTGTGTGTATTTTTAACTTTCCATGTTGAAGTCTGGTCAAGCACAGGCAGTTTGTAAAGGCTTTGCCAAGGCTGTTGCCAAAGCTTTGCCAAACCTGTAGAATTTGCTGGTGGATAGACCTGCATTTCTGAGGAAATGCCCAGAAAAATTGCTGTATGGGAGTTGAAGCAATTGCTGCATTTATAGTCAGAGAAATTTCTCTTTATTTTGCAGGACAGAAATAAGAGGCTTTCCAGTCTCTTAGATAAACAATGCACACATACATCTTTGAGAAATACTCCCAGCTTGATAGAATCTAAATGTTGAGAAAGAGTTGTGTTTTGGCATCTGAATCTCTGCCTGTTAGTAACTTGAATGATTAGCTCCCTGCTGTGTATTAGCAGAGCCAAGACAAATGGGGTGGTGCTTATGCCATGGTCCAGCTAGATTGGGATATTCAGTTTGCATACCATTTTAAACATCAATAGCAAATGAAGGAGCCAGCATTAAGACCTGAAGAGTCATAATTTAGCCCAAGGTGTTTTTTTTAAGCACCCCTCTCATCTCTGAGAACATTGTCTTCTACTAAGAAATCAAGGAAAAACATTGATTTTTTTTCCCCATCCCAGTTTTCACACAAGTCTACCAACCTTTTGTATTGCTTGGACCCTTGTGTTTGTGTTCACAAAGTAAATGCTGCATGTATGGGAAATGACTAAGAAGACATGTGATTGAGTCACTAGCACAGAAGAAAAGCAGGCATTACCTTGTCATCATACCATGAATTTCCATTTTCTTGTCACCTTTCTATCTTTCACCTTTCAGAACACATTAATATTCCCTCCTTCTTAGTTTCAGAATTTGGAGGAATTTTACATCTCTCTTCCTAGAATAAAATTTGTTTTAAAATAAATCACAAAATTATTTGAACTCCCCCTTTTGCCATTGCTACCCATGGATACCCTTCCCTTTCAGTAGCACACAATTTATGTCCTTTCTTTAGGAAAGCAGTAACAGGGCCAGAAGTTACCATTTTTCATGAGTCTAGTTTATAAATGAATAAAGTGAGTGTGGCAGTTTGAGATTATTTTATGAATCCCAAAAAAAGAAAGATTATGTTTGTAAACTAATCTGTTCCTCTGGGTGTGATACCCTTTGATTGCATTAAATTCAGCTGAGGGGACCTTGATTAGATTACCTGTTAAGATTGCTCTAAGGTTTTTTGTTGGACTAAGTCAGTGAGGTGTGACTCAGGTTGAGTCCTCATCCCCTTGCTGGGTCTGATATAAATGAAAACACAGAGAAAGATTCACTCAGACAGACACAGGAAGAGAGAACGCTGCCATTTTTGATCCTGCCTTGTGATGAGGCTCAAACAGCTTAGGGCCCGGGAAGAGATGAGCCATTTGCCTGATAGCTTACAGCTGACATTGGGTTCAGAGCAGACTAGCCGAGACTATCACAGGAAGCCCAGAAAGAAACAAGGCCTGTGCCAGGAGAGAGAGGACTATAGGATTGCTGAAGCATGAAGCCCCAAGAGGCTGGGCCCATGGAGCAACTTAAGAGCCGATGGTAAGCCCAGAGGAGAAGGCTGAAACCTCGCAGAGATCTGCAGCCATCTTGCTTTACCACGTGGCAGCACATAGGGATCAAATTAGCTGACTTTGGTGAGAAAGTATCTGCTGATGCTCGATTTTGGCATTTCATGGCCTTGGAACAGTAAGCTATTACCTCCAAATAAATCCCCATTATAAAAGCCAATAGATTTCAGGTACTTTGCATTGGCACCCCTTTGGCAAACTGGAACAGTGAGGTCTAGAGGAATTTAGACATTTGGCCAAAGTCACACAGCTAACAAGTGACAGGGCTAGAGTCAGGCCCCAAGTCTGTCTTAATCCAAAGCTTTCCATTACTCCATTCTCCAGCAATGGCTGGTAGAGAGTTTGTATTCTGTGCTCTGCCTCTGAACATCTGGGTCATTTAAAGGAAAATTGCTGAGGCTGTCATTCTCTCAATGCCCCACAATTTTACTATAGAATAATTCCACATATTCCGCACCTGTTTCACAGGGGTGTTAGGGGAAAGGAGAAGTACATTGTCAGGAAGGGTCTTGGATTTGAAAGGCATTCATCTTCTCATAGCCTTCATAAAGTCTACCACATTTACCTTCAAACTAACCTATAAATTAAGTTAAAATAAATGGTATTACTCCCTCCTCCCCCCATTTTGAAGATGCTAAAACTGAAGCATAAAGAATTGCTATTTCTAGTTGTTGCATAAGGCTGGGTTTTGGTTGGCTAGAAAGCCCTATTTGGTTTACCATTACTTCATAGTTGTCTAGAGTATGGTTGTGACTCGGGAGCCAACTGCTAGGCTCATTTCTTCATAGCTTCCCAGATTCACACCAGGTTCTGAAGCCAAAGGCTCTGAGGCCTTTCCTGTGCTTGAGGGTGTCTGAGGATTTTACTAGCTAATAAAGCTGTATAATCTAGTATTGCATGGGTATCCCACCGGTAGGAATCTTCATTCCCTAAGCTCTACACACCTCCCATCTATGTTACCAACAGACAGGAGTAGGTCTAGGATGGAAACTTACACTCCTCTCTCTTTGCCCAGTGCACTGTCTTTAAGACCAGGCTCCTCCTGCTGTGGCCCAGCTTGCTCCTCCAGGTGCCTTTGAAGCAGAATTTCTGCTCAGGGCCCACTGCAATGGAAAGAGGAGGACTGCTCGGTTCAGGGACCTTTTACGTAGGTATGGCCATGGTCCAGGTGGCAGCTAGTCCCTTGCCCTGCAGTGCCAATGGCCCCAGATGCAGTCTCTTTTGTTTTGTTTTGGGCCCACCTGGCTTCAGTATTTCTTTGGGTTCTCCAGAAAGAACAATGTGTAAATTTTCCTGAAGTTTCCCCAAGGGAGCCAGAGAAGGGTACATTGCACATCTCAGAGCTTATACCTTAAACCGCATTAGACGATTGTGTTCTCCCAAAAGCACCCAGCCTTTCTGCTTCCCCTTTCTAGGTGTCCCTTCATTGACTTATGCCTCTAACTAAGCAGAGGAATTAGCTCAGCCCCCTCCTTGGCTCTTTTCTCTGGGCATACTTACCCAAAGAACTGTGATACTCAGAAAACAAAAGGCTCTAATAGGTCCCACCTCTTAAGGCAATTTAGACACTGCCTTTAGTTTCCTGATGTGTCTCAGGAGTCTCAGACCTACCAACACCCATTCTTACCCCAAATCATTTATCCTAGTATTTCCTCTATGTCAAGCGTGCTCTCTGCAAAAAGAACTTGGTAAATGGCATTTTCTCTTTCTTTGTTTTACAAGTCTCTTCCTTATCTCTCATGATGTCTACTTTTTAAAAACTTACAACAGTTACAGGTAAGTCAGGAAAGGACTAAAATGCAGGCCATTCTACTGCCCACAGTTCAGAATAGAAAAGGAATTGGAAAGCGTAGTTGAAAAGTGTTTATTGAAAAGAGACTTTGGGCTCCAGTGTCCGTAGTATTCATTCATTAATTAACAAATCTTTTTTTTTTGGTACCTGTAATGAATTAAAAAAACAACAACATATTACAAGTGTCAAGGTATTGAGGAACAGAAAAGATGAAAAAGCAGTTCACATACTCAAGGGGCAACTAAGTGGGGGGGGGGGGGGAGAGAAACGTGTACAGGAAAAAGGAACAGTACAGAACATATGGGGCCATACAGGGGTAAGCAGGAAGATGTCCTGGTGGACTTAACATTTTTGTTTGCTCAAGAAAGATGGGTGCTTTCAATGAGTAGAGATGAGAGAGAAGGCGTTCCAGACAATGGGAAATGTGGCCAGAGGCCTGAGGCCAGAAGAGTACCAATCATGCATTGGCATTAGGAAGTAGTGCAGTTAGAGGCTAACCTTGGAGAGGAAAATTGAGTTCAGATGAAGAGGTTTGGAAGAGAGAGGAGAATTAATGTAGCAACAGCATCATTCTAAAATGGGCTGAAAGGATGCTCAAGGATTGTCTTGGGTGATTATTTCAGTAAAACAAGATCTTTGTCCCTGAGGATTAGAATTCTAGAACATTTTGAAATACCCACACAAAGAACATCATTTGTGGATGGATTTCCAAGTAGAGGTGACTCTGCTGAGTTGAAATAGTGCAAATGTTATGTAGATGCCTTCTGCCTTCTTCAGGAGCTGTCTTGAGCAGTTTTGGACAGCACAAAGGAGAGGAGCTGACCCCTCAGGCTACCTGATCTTTGGTCCCCCTGGAAGGTCTAGGGAGCTAGGGAGTTTGAGGAGCTGGTCCCTTGATGGCAGGTTAACTGAGCCCATAGCTGAGCAATTCAGAAGAGAAGACATGAGCTGGGAGACGAGTAGGAGGTTCTGGATGGTCATGCGAAGGCAGCCGGCAGACTCGGCACATGTGGGCAGGCAGCTCTAGAGAAACCAGGACGTGCTGGTGTTGTCGGGTCTCAGGAAGAGTCCATGCTCTTAGAGGTGGGTCAGAGCCTGGGGTCTCTCCAGGATAGTGCTGGGATTAATGGGGAGTTGGCTCTCTACCACCTCCGGCTTAATTCCATTTGGAACAATTATCTGAAGAGATTTTTAATTAAACCTAATGCATTAGTGCTTCTTGCTGTACAGATTCATACATTTGGAATACATTTCATGTTTCCTCAAAATTGTTGCTACTTATGTTGCTGTAGAAGACAGTAAAATTAATTAATGAATTAGATTCTGGCATCCTAGAAATAGCAGGACCTTGGCCATGAACTCATTTTCCACCAGGCACACCTTAGTCTAAAGGGCCCTCAGTGTTTTTAATCATGCATGCCTATCAGTGAAAAACTTATCAAGCAGGCCCACCCCATATATCTATTTTTACTTATTTGTAAGGCATAATATTTACTAACTTGATTATTTATTATAAAACACTTTTAGAAGTAGAAATGTAAAAAGAATAAGCTAAAAAGTAAATAGAAATAGAAGTTCCAATAGATTCTTTACATACTCCATGGATCATCTTACCTCCTTTACGTTGGAGACCACCAGTTTGGACAGTATGTATTAGATTTCATTTTCTACAGTTGTCTGAGGAGATTTTAATTAAACCTAGTACACTAATGCTTGTTACAGTACAGATACACACATTGGAAATATATTTCTTGTTTCCTCAAGCATGTTTGTGTTATGTTGCTGCGTAAGACTATATTTTGCAAAAACCCAATGAAACTATTTTTTTAGCATATATTAGGTTGGTATTAGACCATTTTCCCCAAACCATTACTAAATACAAGGAATTTTATTTTTATTTACTTGAGGTAACTCCCCCAAATGTTGTTAAAAAATAAATGTTGAAGAGAACTCTAGAAGTAACTGCTTAATTGGGGGTTAAAGTATTTTTCTTTGGATGAAAAACTGTTCATTCTCCTCCTTATACAGATAGATATGCACAAGTAAATATATCCCAATGACAGATCTCAAAATTGACATTCCTTAAATCAGCAAAATATGTATATAACATAAATTTGTGGGAAGCACTCAATCGAGAATTGTTTATAAGTAAATGCAGTCCATCTCAAGGACATGTTTATGGTGTTTAAGTTGCACTTGATCTTTTTATGACCCAGGAAAGATGGATTTGTATCAGCAAAACCATTCAGTGAGACAGAAGTAATGAATTTGGTCCTCAAAGATATGCAATAGTGATGCCCTGCATTCTCGGCATTGAAGAAAGAATTGATTGCTTTTGTCTGATTTATTTGTTGTACTGATCTCCTTCGATCCCCTTTGCATCAACACCCTATCCCATGTACAGTTTTAATTTGGGGCAAAATAGGACTTTAATAGCTATTTCCCTTTTTTGTGTATTTTTTCCAAACTTCAGCTGTGCTGTTCCCCCAGCTCTATGCATGAAGACACTTTATGTGATAGAGAAAAGATTTAACCATTTTCCTGTGGAGCAATGAATGGCATATGTGGCTGCCTTGCCTGTCATATCTAAGATGATCACTGATGAGCTTTGTTTTTTCATCATCTTTGTCCTCATCCCCTTTACGTGTTGATAGATGATAGGAGATTCAAATGTTTTATATGGAAGCTTGGATCTTTGGAGTTCCTGTGTTTAAACTGAATTCATGTCAAAATCTCAAGAATGAAGGATTTAGAAATCTCTCTATGCCTCACTATTAACTTGTGTTACAGATATATGGAGGATGTGCCATATTCTCCATGTCATTTTTTTAAAAACCGTACTATTGGGCTAATTTAAATAATCTTTGATTTAGTGGACCTCAGAGAAACCACCAGAACAGAGTAACTGGAGCCAAAACTCCAGCAGGCATTGTTCTCCATTTTGCCTGATGTGGGCCAAGCCTTGAACCCTTCAGGAAGGGTTTTCCTTTGAAAAGTGAAATAATCTTAAGTGCATCTCTCATAAAGCCACCAGCACCTAATACAGTACCTGGGACACAGGAGCAGCTCAATAAATGTTTCTCTCTACAATGAAGTATACTCCACCTCAACTTCTACCCCAATTGCTACCCAAGGCAGGTGGCTTATTCCCTTAGAAGGCTTCACATCTTATAGGGTAGAAGAGATATTTATATACTCAAATTACTCATTAAGTACAAATGTGTCCTTTATATTTATTATAAATTTAGATTTAATTTATATTATGATATAAATATTAAACTTAAAATATATAATTAGTATTATAAAAATAAACACAAAATTAGCTATATTATTAATATCCTCTGATGTGCACTCTGATCAAACTGTAAACTTAATGCCAAGGAGTCATGAAGGAAGGAATGAGTGATATTTCCAGGGAGAAAAGAGTACTAGGGATGGTGATGTGGACAAAGGAGGAGTTTTGGTTTGGATGGTGCCCTGGGGGCTGAACAGAAGCTCATCAGTGGCATAAATGGAGTGTGGCCTCTTTCTGCAGACCTGGAGCTACCTATGAATATACCATACTTTTGCCTTGACAAGTTGTCTGGAATATAAGATTTTTAAATCCCATTGGGAGCTGAGGTTAGAAACATAGCACAGGGTCAGCCTGGACAAGGCCCTGAATGATATGCTGAGGGCTTGGACTTTAGGATGGGAAGGGCTAGGAGGTAATCTTATCTGATTTTTGGAGCAATAACACTAGCAGTGGTTTATAGCACAGCTTCTCAAACTTTAACCTGCATCAGAATCCCCAGCAGGGTTTATTAAAACACAGATTGCTGGGCCCACCCCCAGAGTTTCTGATTCCGAGGTAAGTTTGAGGTGAGGCCTCAGAATTTGCATTTCTAACAGGTTCCCAGGTAAAGCTGATGTTGCTTATGACTATAGTTTGAAAACCAAATGGTTTAGAGGATAGATTGAAATATTGAGGTCAGAAGTTATTGAGATCTGTATAGAAATTTATGATAGTATCAATATGAGGCAGCAATTAAATCATTATCCAGAATGCATCAATAACAATCTCCATTGTTCAGTATATTTTAGAATTTGCTATGTACCCAGTGGTGCTGGTTCTAGAGAATCCCTTCCAGTCACCAGGGTAACACAGTAAAGAGAAAGATTGCTCTGATGCCCTTACTGACTTCATTAAGCCCAACTCAAAGGAACACATGTCTAAAGCTTTGGATGAGCTCCTCTCCACCTTTGCCATCATTCTCTGTCTTTTCCCAGCTCCATGCATCCATCCTAATAATGTCCTACATCCCATTTTAAACTCTGGGGGTTGTTTCAGGTGCTTTTCTGGTGCTCTCTTGGGTAGGGATTTCCTTCTTGCTGTCTTGCCATGTTGTACCCAAAGGCCCTGGATATCTACTACTAGTAGGTCCTTAGCTGCATCATGTCCTCCTTGGGTTTTGTCATATGCAACTTGTTAGAGAAGTTGCTATCCTTTACAAAGGCACTATCCCAGGCCTCTGTGGGAAAGAGGTATGAAATGCAAAGTCCTGAGGTGGGATTGAAATAGCCACTTCACTAATCAGAGATTTCAAAAATGGTTCTACATTAATGAATTGTGGAAGCTTTCTTGGCAACAAGGAAGAAATAATTGCAACCTAAAGCCCAGCAAGCAAGCGAAGTGTCTGGTTTGCCTAATCCTAATTTTGCTTGAAGCCATTTTAGGGCCTCAACTGCCCAGAGAGATGAAAAAGGCATGGCTGGTTCATTGTCACTAAGAACCTAATTATCTTTAAGACAGGTCAGTCTTGGGGTTCATCAAAATGCCTATATGTCTCAGGTACTCTTCTAAGGTACAATGAACAACAGATAAAAATCCCTGTTCTTTTAGAGGAAGAGAGTGAAAAAAACCAGGTCTATAAGTAAACTTATACTATATTAGGTAATGAGAATTGCTAAGTAAAAAATTAGGGAAGAGGAATAAGTAGGATTGAAATGGGGAAAGGAGAATGCAATTTGAAGCAGGATAGATAGCCAGGGTAGGCATCACTGAGAAAATGACTTCTGAGTAAAGATTTAAAGGAGGTAAGGGAGCTAGTTATATGATAACCTAGGAAAAGAGCATTCCTGAAAGAGGAAACAGCACATGCAAAGTCCCAGAGTCTATACTTGCTGTATAGCATGTTTGATGTATTCTGGCAAGGAAGCCAGAGTGACAAGAGCAAAGTGAGCAAAGGGGAGAGTGGTCAGACATGAGGACAGTGAGAGAACAGATCATAGAAATCCTTGTAGGCCAGTGAAGGAACTTGAGCTTTTACCTTGCATCAGATGGAACACCTTTGATGATATCCAATTTGAGCAATGCAATGGTCTGCTCTATTTTAAAGAAGATCACTTTGGCTGCTCTGTTGGATGAAGGGAAAGCTAGGGAAGGGGGCTATAGAAGAAAAAAGGAAGCCAACTAGGGACCTATAACAAATTGCCAAGGCGAGAGATGATGGTGCCTTGGACCATCATCTGGGATGTTAGCAGTGGAGATGGTGAGAAGTAGTCAAACTCTTCTTTTTTTTTTTTTTTTGGAGGTTTGGAAGAAAGGATTTGATGACCAATTGGATGTTAGATGTGAGCAAAAGAGAAGCATCAAGGAATGCCATGAAGGTTTTGGGTTGAACAAGTAGAAGGATGGCATTTTCACTTACTGAGATGGGGGCTGTGGGGGAGTGGGCTTGGGTGAGATTAATTTTGGTAAGTTTAACCATGTTAAGTTTGATTAAGATGCACATTATACTTCCAAGTGGGCAAACATATCATGTAGGCAGTAGGATATGTGAGTCTGGGTGCAGGGGAGCAATATGAGCATCCAGGGAGTCATCAGCTGATAAATTTAAGCTGTGAGCCTGAATGAGATCACCACAGGAATGAGTGTGGGTAGGAAGTAAAACATGGTCAAGGACTCAGCCCTGGGTCACTTTGATGTTTCCAGATAAGGGATATGAAGAGAAATCCCAGCAAAGAAAACTAAGTCAAGAGGAGAGTGCAGCAACTGGAAATCAGTGAAAAAGGTATCAAATCCTGCTGATAGATCAACTGATCAAGACCAAGATCAAGACCAAGAATTAACTAGTGCATTTGGCAATATGGAGGTGATTAATGAACTCAGTAAAAACAATTTTGGTGGAATGCTGAGTAGATTGGAGTGGATTCAAGAAGTAATGGGAAGAAAGAAGTTGGCAACATTGAGAGTAAACTCTTGCACAGAGTTTTGTTATACTGGGAAGGATAGAAATGGGGTGGTAGCTGAAAAGGAAAGAGGCAGTCAAGATGAGGGTTTAAGATGAGAGAAATAATAGCTTGTTTTGGATGCTGATGGAAGTAATATAGTAGAGAGGGGAATGTCTTGGTGCAAGAGTGATAAGATAAAATAGTTAATTGCAGTGTCCTTTAAAGGCAAGAGAGGATAGAAACCAGTATTTAAAGAGAGGAGTTGGCCTTAAGTAGGAACATCAATATTTCATGCATGGTAACAGGAGAAAAGATGAAATACAGGACAGATGGTAGTAGATGAGTAGACCTAGTCAAGGGTACTTGCAGAAATGCTTTTTTGATTGTTTTTATTTTCTCAGTGAAATAGGAAGTAAGGTTATCAGCTGAAAGTAAGGACAGGCAAACAAGTAATGAAGGTTGAGGAGAAAGAAGGAATAAATAGTTGTCTAAGAGGACAGAAGAGCAACTGGAATGTGATGTAACTGGTGAGGGGCATTATAGGCTAACTTGAAGGTGGTGATTGTGACTTTAAAATGAGACCAGTCATCTTGACTGGTGGTAAGTTTTTCTTCAGCCACATTCTTCTGGGCAGGGAAAACATGGAGTAAGCAGACAATTGGATTTAACCAGGGCTGTAGTTTAATTAATCCAAGGAATTTCAAGTGTTCAGGATTTGAGTTTGTGTGCAAGAGAGTGGTTGTAATGACTGACCATGGTTTTCAAGTTGAGCGAGGAAGGAACTGGGTGGAGGTCAAGGAACTAATAGGTCAGGGTGTTGGGAGACCATCTTTGGATACCGAGAATCATGACAGAAAAGTTGTAGTGTTGAAACAGATGACGGTGAGCAGAACCTAAAACCTTCAAGGATTGGGAAATAATGAAGATCAGAAGATGCTACAATGAGGAGGAGTCAAAGGGTAGGGTCTGAAGGCATGAGCTTCCCAGTCAAGGGGATTTTGAAGGGACAGAGGAGCAGCGACTTAGAAGTTGGACTAAAGAACAAGAGTATCTATCCCACCTTCCAGCACAGTAGCATGAGGAGTGGCAGGTGGTGGTTGTAGTGGTGGAGAAAACAGTCACTCTGTTAGAGGGCTACAGGGACGTGACTCCTCAGGGGACAGCCAGCTTTCAGGGAGAGTGAAAATGAAGGGGTTATTCCCTGAAGAGGTTGTGGATCTAAGGGATTTTGCTGATGAATGACCACAAGCTCCAGAAAGGAAAGAGAGCCTGGAGGTTTTAGAGTCTGAGGGAAGTGGGGGACCTAGACCTCTTTTGGTAACTGACATTGATGAGGTTTAACTCTGTAGAATCCAAAGTGCCCAAGACAGGATGATCTTGCCTATGAGACATCCCACCTGTTAATAGTTCCAGGCCAGGGTCACAGTATATGCTGGCATAGTTCCAGCGGCTTTCTGGGCTTTCCTGGCAAGCAAACAAACAAGCATTGCACCACACAAGAAGACAAGAGGGCCCACTCCCATCCCAATTCTCTCTTTGATACCTGTTTTGTGTGCGGTCAGGGCAGCACACTGCTGTGCTCTAGCCCTAAAGAAGCCCCCACGTCCCTGCTGATTGTGCTGGCGTTGCTCATGGTACTTCAATGAGGTCTGCTGAGGAGAGAACCAGAGAGAAAGCACCCTCTGCAGAAGAAGTTCCAGGAGCAGTGTTTCCCAAGTTTGAGTGACCTGTCTACTAGTTTTAAAAGTTCAGCGCACATACTTACCTGGCAGGGGAGATACCATGATCATGAAGGTGTTTTTCCCAGGGTGAGGCTCACCCATTGCACTCCGGGTGTGCTGACTCCTGCGGTTTCCCCAAATGCAGGAAACTCGACTGCATAATTTGTGGTAGTGGGGGACTGCATTCGTGCTTTCTCCTAAAGGGAAAAAAAAAAAAAAGCTCAGCACGGTGGCAGAGCACCTGAACTGCCACTTTTGCTTAATCATTTGCTTAATGATTTTCTGTAAATGTACTCACACTTTTTTTCTTATAAAATATCTTTTTTAAAAAGGAACTCATTAAAAAGTTATTATTAAAATGAATATAGGACCAGAATGATTAAAATCAAATATGTACATCCTTGAATACCCCTTGTGAAAGTTTGAAGCTGGGTGGACCCAGAAGATCATGTCCTTAGAGCTAACCCACTCCTGTGCATGTAAACCTGTTGTGGGTAGGACCTTTTGATTAGATTAGATTCAGTTAGAGCATTTCAGTAGGGCATGATCCAGGGTGGGTCTTAATCCTCTTGTTGGAGTCTTTTATAAATGGAGGAATAAAGAGCCATAGACACAGGAAAAAAAGCCACTGTGTCCAAGAGAAACCTCCAGAAGTTAAAATTAACAGACCTGGAGGAGAGAAAAGCCACAGACAGAGCAATCCAAAGCAGAACCAGCAGTGAGGCCTGGAGGAGATGGGAGAGACAAGCTGATGCTGCCATTACACCCTGCCATGTGCCTGATCACCCACAGCTGAACCTGGGGAGAAAGTGAGCTTCGAGGAGAAGGCAGAGATGGGCAGAGCAGCTGTAGTGCCTTGCCACATGGCAGGAGTCCAGAATTTCCAGCAGCTGACCTTCAGGGAGTACGCTTTGCCTGATACCTTGATTTGGACATTTTTCCCAGCCTTGGAACTGTAAGCTTTTAATCTAACAAATTCCCATTAAAAAAGCCAATCCATTTCTGATATATTTCTCCCAGTGGCTTTTAGAAAACTAAAATACCTCCAAATCATTTCATTTGCCACTTTGGGAAATGGGTGATCTAGAGAATGGCTGTGCTCAAAACTGGCCCCTCCTCATGAAGTTACTACCTGATTTCCTGTGGTTTACAAGCAGGAGTATTAGACTGAATTATTCTGCATAGGCCGTGAGGTGGAAAGGAGCATATGCATTCAGGGAGTATGGCAGGAGTGAAGATAAGGAGGACCTTGAGGCCATTGTGAGCACTAGGTGCCAGGGCATGCAGGCCTCGGACACCGGGTTAACAATTTTGTCTTTTTCTGGGAGCAGCATGAAGCTACCGAGACATCGTAAGGAGGGTGGCATGATCAGCTTTGAGTTTTAGAATGATCCTTTTGTCAGTTGTGCAAAGAATGGATCGGAAGGGACATATATGGATGTAGACAATTAAAAGAGGCTCCACCAGGATTCCAAATGAGGCCTATTGGTGGCTTAGAGAAAGGGGTTGGTAACCGCATAGGACAAAAGATCTAGATTCAAGAGATGTTTAAGAGGTGGAAGGATTTAGTTTTTGTTTAAATGCAGAGGATGTTGAGAGAGCAGGGACCAAGCAGGACCTTAGCATCTGGCTGCCACAGCATGATGGATGGTGGTATCACATGTTGAGGTGGAGAACACTGGAGAACTGAGTTGGTTTTAGACAAGTTGTTGCATTTGAAGTTCCCATACAACATCTAAAGAAAGATGTCTCCAAGTTGTGTATGTAGGTCTGGATCTCGGAAGAAAGGTAGGCAGTAAAGATGAGTATTTGGGACTCATTAGCCTACAGATGACAGTTGGTCAAGTCTGGAGGGGGTAGCCTGTGCTTTTGGTGTGATTGTAAAAACTGATAGGGTCTACCAGTGTCTCCTGGTCATTGGGATGTTAATATGATCTGAGCTGATATATGCCAGTGTTTCCATCCCATCAACTCATCCAACAGGAACAGTAGATTCATCTGCCTGATAAAGGCTAGATTAATAATTTTTCCTCTGAAAAATGGCAAAATAAATCATTGTGATTTTATACTAACAACCATTGAGACAGTAAGTTTTTCTCTCCTTCTTTCTGTCTTTCTTCCCATCTTCTTCGTCCTCTTTCTCCTTTCTCTACCACCTCCTCCTTTTTTCTGTGCTACTGTTCCTTCTCTTCCTTTTTCTTTTCTTCTTTTCCACTGTGGCTGCATCTAGTGGTCTACCGTGACATTTGGTATGGGCAAATTGCTATAACCTAAAGGTCATTCTCTGGAATTTCCTGTAACCAGATTTGGGAGCCAAAGATGCATTTCAAGTAGAGTACAGTTGTTATTTATATATTTTATTTATGCAGCTAGATTAATGTTTTCTTTTCTTTTTTTTTTTTTTTTTCCAAAGAAGCCACTGTATTTCAACTGCTCGTCCCCTCCCTACCCCAAAAGTGTCAAGTGGCCACTGGCTCCACCTCATTGTTATAATTTCTTGCATTGCTAGAATCACCATATGTGAACAAGAGAATACCATCAAGTCCACTCTAGTCCATAGTTCTTCCCCCAATCCAGAGGGGACTGGGATGGTGATGTCCACTCCAACTCCAAGTGAGAGAGGGCTTATATCCCATGGATATGGTGGGCGGGATGATCCTGCCTGCAGATGCAGGCCCTCTCCATTCCCTGGGATGGCCATTTCCCATCGTTGTCTCCTCACCAGGTGACTTGGATGAGTCCATTGAGCTGTAGGGTAGGAGTTGCAGCTCCACCTAGATTTCATGCACACCTGGCACATAGGTAGGCGGGAGGCTCCAGTCTCTGGAAGTATACCTAAAAACTCCAGCATCGCATATAGGTTTGAATAGAAGGGACTGGTGAACCATGTGCAGGGAGGACTTATTTGAGTCTAATTCTGTCACTCTCAGGAGCACAGATTCCAAAATAGAACCCACTGATAAGGCATCAGTCTCTGGGGCTATCCCCCCTTATATAGGACCAGGGTGTCTCCGGAGCTCTCAGGAACCCCACTGAGTGGGGTGATAGGCACTTAGATGTTCTATGAGCTCCTAAGGATTAATGTTTTCAATCTTGGAGAAATTTTACATGCTACTCACTTTTTAACTTTGTTGTAAAATTATTTCATTAAAAAAATTAATCACTTGTTCTTCTTACTTCAATTTCCCGGTATAATAGATTACTGTCCTAGATGAGACATGGACCGTATTCAGGCGTTATAGTCGTTTTCGAGAAATGCATAAAACACTGAAGTTAAAGTATGCAGAGGTAAGTTATGAATTATCTTCCATTGAGAATATTTGTTTTATAAAGTCATTGAGCTTTATTATTTCTCTTTCTGTCTCTGTTTGTTTGTTTGTTTAGGATTAGCTCATAAGTGCCATTGAGTTTTATTTCAGTTAACTCTTTTACCAAAGATAGCTTCTTAATTTTTATCCTTTGTTCCATTTCTTTTCTACACAATTTAAACATTTTTCTGAACACAAGATTTTATAAGTGATATGGAAGTAAATGAACTCTATCCTTTTCTTAAATTATATGACATATTTAAAACAAATATGTAATCAATTTATGACTTTTCAGCTGTTTGTGATACTTATTAAAATTAATTAGTAATAAATTCCTACATAAAGATTTGTCTGTTCTTCTCTTTTAAAAAGATAATACTTAGACTTCCATTTAATGAAAAAAGTCAGGTCATAAGAAGTATTTTGCCATCAGATAGAGAGAGGGTTAGAGAGTAAATATAGAATTATCTAGAAGCAAGGAGACATTCCATGCATTGAATCCATGGTGTACTGATACATTAGTAGTCATTTCTTTTTTGAACAAAGACTAGTTTGTGAAATACATTTCAAAAGACAAGTATACCTAGAATGAATGTGTGTTTTCAAAGTGAATGTATTATTATTGTTGTTATTCTTGTTACTATTATTATTATTATTTTACTTCAATTAAAGTAAACCTAGTATTGACAAGCTCTTTGGGGATTTGGGTTTGAATTCATAGCAAATCAGTCCACAGTCACCATCTAATTAGCCTGTCTGCTTTCACTAAGTCTTGCTTTTCAGCACTATTTTCATAGTTTCCTATAACATCCTAAAAAAAAATTTGTCAGAAAGACACTTGTATCTATTTAAGTAGATTGTTTCCCATGCTTTCCACCTTTTCTTATCTGATATACAACATAGAAAGAAATACCTTTTCATAAATAAAATGTCTCACTATTTGTAGAGGAGTCTGAGTCCAGGTGAAATTAAGCTATCTCTGAAATTCTGGCATTAAGTTATCATAATAATACTCCATTAAAATTGACATTTCAGATGTGAATTATCACTTCACATTCCCAAGACCCTTCAGCTCTAGAAATAATTGCATCAAAGTCAAGTTGTTAAGTTACTTTCTGCAGTTTATTCTCATGTCCCAAATTAATATTGACCAAAAAATGGAATTATTTTATACATGTACAGAGCAGTTTAAGTAATGTTATGAAGCCCCAAGATAGTGTGGTAAGCTCCCAAGACAAAGACAGCACGTTGAAAGGGAAGCAGTATAGTTCCAAACCCTGAGAGGGTACTCTAGGGCCATTGTGCTTCTCAGTAGCCAAAACTCCGACCCATTTCTTAACCGCTTACTGGCGGGTTACCACGGGCTTGGCACTGTGCTAGGCACTGGCCATTCATGATGGTGTGTAGCTCTCGTGATACCTCTATGAAGTGGGGGGCTGTAACATCCCCATTTTACAGATGTGGAAACTGTTACTGAGAGAAGTGAATAATTTCCCTGATGGCACACAACTGGTAAGTGGCAAAGCCAGTATAGAAGCCCAGGCATTTGACCCTAGTTCTCAGTTCTAAATTGACAGAAATATGAAAATGAAACAAAAACCTTTATCCGTAAAAATATGGTAGCATATGTACTCCAGATCTAGATCAGGGGTTCTTAACCTTTTTTGTTCCATGCACCCCTTTGCCAGTCAGGTGAAAACCACAGACCCCTTACTAAGTCCATACTATACTGTGTGCTATTTAGTAAATACATCACACCTGCACCAACATGTCCTAACAAGAATAATGTTTTTTTGAATTTCAATTCAAGCTCATGGACCCCTTGTTAAGAACCTTTGATCTAAATAGATCTTATTTCAGTGAGAGAAGAACAGCATTGTCTATTTAACATTTTCAAGGTAAAGCTTTAAGTATCAAATCAGCTGTGTTCTTTCTGTAGTGTTGATTTTTCTTTTATGCAGCTCAACCTCACACTCTTACTTGCTAAGGGTTTGTTGGGACTTGAGATAGGTAATATGTTTTTTAGGTATCCACTAGTTATGATTGCTCTTCTTACTGCTTATATTATTGGCATGTCTGTATAAAATGTTAGTCTTGAATTAATCATTAACTCCAAAGTGGTCTAGTTGGCCACACAAAAGCCTGGAAATCACTTGACGTGTTGAAGACATAAGAAAGCCAGTGAGTCCATATGGAAGGATCCTGAAAATTTCCTCTGGTGGATGACTGTTTCATAGCCAAGTGGAAACATGTTTAATTTGCCTCACTCCATAACCAGATTGGGTTCATTATTTCTATGGAAATGGGAAACTGTTCTTGCTCTATTAGCTGCAAGAATACCAAAATGGCTGATGGTATATATTTCCTAATGATATATATTAAATTTACTTAGTCATGCAAGGTTCCACATTTTTAATCAAGCAGAAAAAAATTCAGAAAAACATACCTACATCCAAACTGTACTGAATTTGTAATATACTTGTCAAGATAGAAAATCTTTTGTTCACCTTAAATTCTAGTTTTGCTTACAGTCTACAATTTTTTGGAACTGTGTCTAAAATCATATACTACTCATTCACACTTCCTTTTGGAGTTGAGCCATGCTCTCCCGGGAGCTGTATGTCTAAAACAGTTTGGTGTCAGTTTTCTTTGTGAAGATTTTATTCTTTCAGTAATCTTTGTGGGGTTTTCTTCCAAAGAATAACAAATTACATATTTCTGTTAAAGGATTGAATTTAATTCAAAGATATATACGTGGTATGTGAAAGTCTCCCTTGATCCCACCTTCAGAGGAAACCCATCTTGCATCACCCACCAGGAGGTCTTTTTGGGTCCAACTAAGCATCCAGACTCAAAAGTCTCCCATTGGCTATATTTATTATAGGGTTCCCTTGGAAGGATGTAAGACAGGGACCACAGCCTGCTGGCATGGCAGAGGCAGATATTCTTCTTCTATGGAAAGGGGTTCACAGCAGACTTTGCAGCAGTCCACACAGCTGTCCAGGAACTCTTCTTTTTGCTGAAGTGCAAGATGAGACTCACATGGGGCAAGTGTGAGACCCACTCTAGCCATGGACTCTCCATGCCACAGGGAAACTGCTTTGTCTTGTAACAAATCTGTAAGGCAGACCTTCCACGTTCCCCACAGGGACATGCTGAGCTACAAGTGTTACCTCACTCAGAGAGGCCCAAAGCTATGGCTTCCCACCAGCTATCTATTATTCCCCTAGTCCAGAAGCAAGTTATTAATCAGAGGTCATTTTTACCAGGAGCAAGTGTTGCCTGGTAATGAAGTTGGCATGTCACCTTATCAGGTTTCCAGTGTCCTGTTAGTGACTTTGGGTGGTTCCACATTTTTGCTGCCTCCCTATGAACATTCTTGAACATGTCTACTGCATTTTTCTACATGACTTCTGGCCCATATGTGCAAGACTTTCTCCATGGATAGTTGCTCAAATGTTCTTAAAGATAGTTCTATAAATTACAGGTATCTCAAAAGATCTTGCTAATTTACATATAACCAGGATGAGGATGGAACCTACAGAAGTTAGGTAGTCTAAGAGCCCTGAGGGCCATCACCCCCATTAGGGAGAAAGTTTTAAGAATTCCTTTTCCATTTTTGGCTACTTCTGATCACTTTGTTTGTTCACTGTCGTATGGTTGATTTTTTACTATAATGTCTCCTTATGAAGAATGATGCCCTGATCAACTGAAGGACCCCCAGAGATACTTTATGTGCAGTTGGTTGGTGAACAAATTAAAACAGTAAGTAGTTGTCGATTATTAGATATAAGATATGTCTCTGAAGAAAATTAAAAGAACCTAATAGACTTACGAATGGCTGCAGGTGATCTTGGCTCACACACACACACATTATATCCATTCGATTTGCAGAATCATTGTTTAAGTAGGCTGAGTTCTTCTTGATGGTGGTGCTGTGTTATTCCAGGTTTTTAAATTGTTGTTTTTACTTTTATTTATTCATTTTTTTCTAATACCAGCAGTTTCTTCTGAATTCCAAATGGAGTTTTCCTTTTGTTTAGAATTAATTTGGCCTCTTGATATGCTGACATGCTTCATACAAGATAATAGCTCCTTCTGGCTTTCATTCTCTACTCCCCTTCATTGACCTTGTATGGAATCTTAATCATATTAAACCCTGCGTTTTCAAATTCCACATCTGTAAAATGGAAATGCCTCAGCTAGTTTGTAAAAGATTGTGAAAGCCTCAGATAAAAATGTGTTATTAAAAGCAGCTATGAAGAATTATGGAGCATCTGCTAGATAGCATGTCTTTGTAATTTTATCATGCAAATCATTTCCCCAATGCACTTTATCTGTATGGAGACTATGTATTTTTTTGCTCTATTAAAATCATTATAATCCTTTTAAATATCAATCAAGTTATTAGCTCAGAAACAACGCCCTGTTTAGTGTTCTCTTTTCTTTTTTCTGAGCAAGAGGTAGAGTTGCAGCTTATGTCTAGTGTCCATGAAGTTATTGGTCCATATCACAGTCTGAGAGTCAGTTAAGACATAAACATAGCTCACAAAGAACCCGAAAATAAAGTTGTTTTTATATTTTAAACCCACATCTCTTTTTCAGCCATTAGAATGACCAGTGAAGGCCTAGTGCCATCCTCCACCCCTTTTTGGATGCTTGGTCTAGTAGGCCCTGAATGTATTTAATAAAGTAGAATGGCATGCTCTGTGAGAGGTCGAGAGGGTCACTGCTTCGAGGAGGTTCTGAGATACCAGTCCCTGCCTGGCTTTGAGAGGGGCTGGTTTTAGTACACTTGTCAAGGAGTCTTCCCTCTGAGTGTGGAGCGTAATGGCTACTTCACCTCTTGGGAGAACTGTCTCACTTTGAAAATGACTAAGTATTGGAATTGATCATAGAGGGCCATGTTATAACCTTAACCAGGAGTGATTCTGAAGGCAAGTTTGTGTTGGTCTGCCTAGTGGCAAGAGGATAAACCATGAAAATGGTATATTTTACATATTAAGATGTACAATCAAAACAGGTACTAAGGGAATGTTTAAAGTGTGTGCATGGTGAGAATACAAGTTATGTAAAACAAGACATGTTGCCTGTCTGCATCATAACTGAGTTATCACAGTTCATGAAAAATCAGAGCATCATTAGAATACCCAAGAATCAAACATGCTCAGCCTCAATCAGCCACATCCCTAGGGTGGCTCTCTTCTCCACACAAAGCTGAGGAGAAATATGTTTTCAAACCTTTCAAGTCAAAATTGAAAATTGCTGTGTTAGAGCAAATGTTCAGTCTTGCATCTGACATTCTCTGGATACCCAGTAAACACCAATGGAAGGGAACAAAATGATTAGGCAAGAGGTTATCCAATTTGTATATGGACTTTCAGTTTATGCTGTTAGAACCATTTATTTGCCAAGTAATTTGCCCAAAGCAGCACTGAAATAAAAAAAAAAAAAAAAGTTTGCAAGAAAGAAAGAAACTGGCTAATAGCCTTGTATTTGTCTTAGACAACTATTTGTCATCCATCTCCAAAATGCATTCTTAACTGCTTTATAACCAATATTCCAAATTTAATATAAAATTTGCAAATACCACACAAATTATAACTCTAGCCACAGGGAGCATCCAGGAAGCCCCAGATGAATTCAGCTACATCAAGCCTTCAGCCTCCTTGAATTTTAAATAACAAACAGTTACGTAGGCAAAATTAAAATGTTGCCAGCTTCTCGACCTGGTACCTTAAAGACACCTGGCCATCTCCCTGTATCCTGTGTATCTCACCAGTCTTGCCACCTGATAGATAAACAGAATTCGAATCACTGCTTTCAGGGGTGGATGCTGAAGTGAAGGGCATCACAATTACCTGGGGAGCTTTTTCAAAATGTAGGCCCCAAACTAGGAAATTCCAATTAAGTGAATCTAGCATGAGGCTGAGGTATGTTTTGTTGGGGGAAACTGTCCCCTAGGTTCTTCTCTCTGCACCCAGATTTAGATACTGCCCAAACTTCCTCCATCCATTTTGGGAACATTAGCTGATTTTCCATTATTATGCATCATGGAATATAAAAAGATGATTTTCAGTGACAAGTAGTCTTGTCAATATTAATTGTAGGTTAGATTAAACCTGGAAAGTGGAGAAGAAATGTTGATCGTTTCTTTGGTCACCAAAGAGTATGAAATATGGGCTTGTGTCAGGTTTTTCTCTGCAACCAGCATAGAAGCTGCTATAGCAATTTGCTTAGAACCATTTGCACATTATGAAATGTCGGCACTCCAAAGGGCCTTAAAGATTAGGTCGTCATCATATAACATGCAGAACTGTGGGGGAGAGAGTGTGGTCTACAATGTGAACTGTGGTTCATGCTTAATGGCAAAGCCCCAGGATGTGTTTATCAATTGCAATTAATGTGCCACACTAATGAAGGATGTTTATGTGGGAGGTTGTGGGAGGTGTGGGAGGTGGGGCATATGGGAATCCCTATATTTTTTTGTGTAACATTTATGTAATCTAAGTATCTTTTTTTAAAAAAAAAAAACAAAACAAAAAAAACAGATTAGGTCGTCCAGTTTTTCATTTTAGAATGAGGAATGAAATGCCTAGAAAGAGTTTTGTTCAATGTCACAAACAAGACTTAGGGAATGGGGCAAGTTTCAGGGGCCCTGATTCCTAGTCCCACATGTTTGTGCTGAACCTCCTTTCCATGACCATGTTCATTTAGAAAGGGGGATTTTTCAGAATCCTCCAAATGACACCAAAGATCAAATCTGTTCCCTATAAAATTCCATTGTGTAGTGAGTCCCCATGGATGATCACTAGACCTTCGGTTCCTTCTATTGACTGGCAGGGACAAATGGGTCCTGTGTGTGTGTCTCAGTCCCTGAAAGAGACTCTCAGCAGCATCATAGTCAGAGATGGGAAATACAAACATTTGAGTTAGTCCAGTGGCATAGTCATTCTTTAAAATGCAATATTAAATACAGATTTGAAATGTTTCTCACTTTCAGAAATTATTGTGGCATGAATGTTCTTAAATCTATTCTCACTGGTTCAAGCTTGAATGAAATTGACATGGGCTTTGGGAGGGGTGAGGTTCGATGCAGAAAAAGCTGCAGTCTTCATAGCAAATGTAACTGGAAGCTGATGCAATCCTAACTAAATTTCCAAGTATGGTTTTATATGTAGGAGGACTCCAAGTTTAGCACTTCAGTGACAGCAGGATAGCATTCTGTTAGTGATATGTCCTAAATTGTAATCTCTAGCTACTTCACATCGACCACCAGCAAAGAATTCTGTCTTGCTCATTCATTCAACAGATATTTCAAGAGGTCTAGTTTGTGCCAAGCTCTGAGCGAGGCACAAGACAGGTGCCTGTAAATATTGTATGATATGCCCAAGTTACAATATCAAAGGTCTAAAGGTAGCTCATTGCTCCTTCAATAAGCCATCTAGAGTATCCTGAAGAGTTGCTGCCTTATGCCCCTAACAAATCAAACTTGGAGGAGAATTACTTATTTGCTTGTGAGTATTTTTCTTAGTGACAGCTGTTGGAATAAGGCCTTGGGAACTGCCATTAATTTTGAGTAGTCAGAAATGCTCCCATCTAGTCAACTGAGAATTATGGCTGCCTTTTGATGAGTTTTCATTATTCGCATTTCTTTAAAGCTGGAGTGACTGAAATTTACAGCCATGAACCTGCAGGGCACGAATGTTTCCAACACTGCCAAGTGATCATGTAGGTGCATCTACTTGCAAAAGACAAACTGGAGCTGATTTCACCAATTAGAATACCGTGCAGAACTTTCCCCTCCGATCTTTTGAGTACTAACCAAGCATTATAGGAATAAAGAAAATGGTTACTAAATGAGGAATGACAGTAAAGTACATTTTTATTTGGTATTACAAAAGTCATGTTTTCCTTTCACTACTAAAGACTCCACAACTTTATTAGCTGTTCTCAGTTTTCTTTCAGTGATTTATAATCCAGTTTTAGCTGCTTAAGTGTTATAAAATCATAACAAAACTTTATTACTCATTTTAATTTCTTTTCTATATTTTACGACTACTGTTATTTATATCCAAAGTAAAAAACAATGTCATTTATCAAAACTTATGCTGTCTTTGGCCTCCAAGACCACCTGGACTTCATACAGGATCTGGCTAACCTAAAAAGTGAACTTGGCTAAGAGAGAAATACTTCTAATAAAAGTAGACTTCTCCATTAGATTTAATTTGTGTTCTTAATGGTAGCAGACTAGCTGACCTATCTTATTATAATGTAATATGTAATAAACAGTGAATTCAGGATTTGATCTTGATGACTCTTAGAAGAAAATTGGGCTGTGTCAATTATCTGGGAAGTAGAAAGGGAAGCATCAACTTCTAGATGAATATTTCACTCTGGGATAATATTACAATGTCAATAGAGAAAATGATGACTATATATTTCTAAAATGTCTACATATACCTATAGCTAGCTAACTTGGTAGATAGATAGATGAATGGCTACTCAGTGCTTCCATTTTCCCAAAGCTGGGATTCACAAACAATTGCGTAAAATGGCCATGCTAGTTATAAGTAATACTATTTGGCTTCTCCGACTTTGTAATTCTTTATACAGATCAATTTTTCAACCTAAAAATTAGAGGCTTGTTAGTTGAACGCCCAAAATAAAGCTAACAACTTGGTTTTTAGACTCCACAAGGTATTGATTAAGGGAAAGACAAATTTCACAGGAAATCAGGAGGTCTAAAAGTTATTGATTTCATTTTCTGATAGCTTTTTATTTCAGTCCTTTTATCTTTAGACTACGTTTTATTTACTGAATTGCAGAACAAACTGGTTACATTTTTCTTAGGCCAAAGAAATGTGCTATTTTAATCTTCATTTGTTTCCTGTCGCTTACTCTGCATAATCAGATTTCATAATTATACAAAGTAGGCCATGGGCTGTTGTTAAATTGTCTTCCAGCATTCTCTAGACTTACCATATCACTCTCAAATATCCACTTTATTTGACCTCAGTAATCAGTTCTAATTTTAATGTACATTTTTCCCATAAGAGCTCAAATGTATTTGCATCATTTCCCACTCCTTCTGTAAGGATAATAACTATAGCAGGAAAAGATGCCATTTTAAGGGTTTTCTCGTGAATACTGTGTTCCCATTTGCGTCTTTCCTTTTTCTATTCTACAGCCTCTTTAAGCAACATGTTTCATTATTACATTGGGATTTTACATTTTCCCTTTACACATCCGAGCCTCACTTCAAATAAGAATGTTATGAAGATTTTACAGGAAGTCAGTTACATTCCTCACAATCAATACAGCTAGGAGAATAGGTAAAATATCTCCATGGCACCTCAAGTGCTACTTTTAACTCAGCAGAGAGAGATTGTAATCACCAGCTCCTGAGTTATAGACATGAAAGGAAACCTAAAAATCTTAGTTCAACTCCTACATTTTAAAAGATGGCAAAACTAGGAACTAGGGAGACATTATATATTGCTTAAGCTTAGACTACAAGGTCCTCACTGAGCTGTGACTTTTAATCTGATTGCTCCAAATCCCAGTTTACTAAAAGAAAACACACACATACACATAGAGTTTAATTTGACTATTTGATTAAATTTGAGAAAAGAATAATCTTTATTGTTTCTGTAAAAATGATGCGTGCTCATTATTTTAAAAATTTCAAATAATACAAGAAAAAAGCAACAGGTGAGTGAATGTGGCTCAAGCAGTTGAGCACCTGGGAGGTCCCAAGTTTAAAAACAACAACAACAACAAAAACCAACAACAAGCCAAACAAATGAAAAAACCAAGTCAGGGAAGCTGATGTGGCTCAGTGGTCAAGTGCCAGCTTCCCACATACAAGGTCCTGGGTTCAATCCCTAGCCCCTGGTACCTCAAAAAAAAAAAAAAAAAAAAAAGGAAAAAAGCAACAAATTACCCAGTATTCTCTAAATTTAATTAATGTTAGCCTTTAACATTACTTTTGGTACTTAATGAATAAGTACAGATGAAAAGATGGGTATGTAGATTGATAAAAGGAAATTAGAATGAGAGAAAAAAGAATAGTAACAAAGACTGGCATAACTTTTTAAAATTGGGCCTCATTCTAGGTATGATATTTTTAAGTAAAACAAATTTAGTTTTACTTGAGCTGAACAAGAGTAAGCAACTGAAGAAATTGCTGAACTTCAAATTAAATGTTTCTCTACTGCATGAATTACTAATTCCTTTAAAATATTTGTAAGTTTAAGAAAAAAAGATTACAAAAAACACTGAAACATTAAAGTGACTAGTTTTCAAATGACATTTCCATTTTATAAATTATCAATGGTCTCTCTGCTAACAAAGAAAAGATTAACACACTTTATTTACTACCACCTACCAATTTTTAAAATTATGTTATTATTTTTACATTGTCAAGATACAGAACATTCATATTCTTTTTATATGAATTAGACATAATTGCCTCTTAGTTGTGAGTTTAAATAGAGGCAGTGTTTACTTTGCCATGGTTTCTTCAGTCCTGAGATCTTTATATTGTGCTCTCTCGGTTGATTTTTTTTTTTTTTTCCACGCGGTATGTTTTTGAAAGATACACCTTGTTGTGTTTTCCCCAAGTTCTTGTCTGTGCCTTTTATACTTGAAAGACGCTATGGTTAGGTCACATTTTCTTTCCCTCAGCACATTTCATTTGGTGTTTTGTTTCCTCAAGTCTATATCCTGTATGCTAGTCTGTGTTTTTATTTGTGTTCATTCTGCTTTTGTTCCTTCTACTGGGGCTTTCATTCCTGTAATATTTTGTTTTGTTTCTTCCATTTCCTTCTTGAGTTATGCTGGCTCACTTTTTTTTTTTTTTTTTTTGGAGAGGAGAAGGTACTGCTTTTTAAAAATTATTAGGCTTTTAAAATTTTAGAATAGTTTAAGATTTGCTGAAAAATTTAGTATAGTTAAGAGAGTTCCCGTATCTCCCACACCCAGTTTCCCTTTTTATTAACATCTTACATTAGTCTGGTGAATTTGTCACAATTAACGAACTAATACTGATACATTCTTATTCACTAAAATCTATGCTTTATTGCAGTTTCTTTTGTTTTTACCTAATGACCTTTTTCTGATTGAGAATCCCATCCCGCCTACCACATTACATTTAGTCATTATGTCTCCTTAGGCTCTTTGTGGCAGTGACAGTTTTGAGGAGTACTGGTCAGGTGTTTTGTAGAATGTCCCTCAAATGGAATTTGCCTGATGTCTGTCTCATGATTAGAATGGATTCTTGGAAACACCACAGAAGTTAAGTGCCATTCTCATCACATCATATCAAACTTATATACCACACCTGGCTGAGGTAGTGTTTGTCAGATTTCTCCAGTGAGAAGTTACTCTTTTTCCTCCTATCCATCCTGGACTTTTTTGGAAGGAAGTCACTGTGCACAGTCCACAGGTTAGGAATGAGGAGTTATGCTCAACCTCCTTGAGAGTAATGTAGCTATGTAAAGTTTTTGGAAGTCTTCTGCATGGGAGACTTGTCTCTCCTCCCATGTATTTATTTATTAGATTTTTTTTTTATCAATTATGGACTATGAATATTTATTTTATACTTTGGATTATATATATATATATATAGTACTATATATATATATTTAAAATTACTGCTCAAATTGATTCGCCTTTTGCCTTTGGGAGCTCTTTCAGTTGGCTCCTGTGTTCCTTTGAAATACCCCCTCATTGTGTTTTTGTTTCTGTTTTCTGAGCACTTCTTGCTTTCTCGTACTACAAGATGGTACATGCTCATTTTATATATTCCCAGTCAGCCATTTGTCTAAAATCTGATTTACTTCTCCTCCATTTTATTTCTTGTTGTCTCTCCTTTAAACCTGTGTATCACTTCTTTGTGTTCTTTTTTAAGATTTTATTTCTTTGGTTCTTATAAGACTATGAAAAATTACTTTACTGAATTCTTCCTGGGTATCTTTAGCCAGTTTTTCTCGTGATATATGTTCTTTATCTGCTTGTTGCTTATGGTGTATTCAATATCTCTTCACCTCACCCTTTTTATACATAGTTCCAGTTTTGGTTCCAGCTATTGCTCATATTTAAGATTAATTGGCGGGGGCGGGGCATTATTTCACCAGGGGGAGGCAGGGAAGGGCCATGGATAGGGAGGAGGTAGCAAGCTAGGGCAAAACAAAACTCTTACATAGAGTTTTTCTGAATTTTCCCCATCAGTTGCATTATCTTCTTCACCATGAAACACATCTCTCATTTTCTAGTGTTCAGAAGGTCTGTGGGTCACTGCCTGGGGAAAACAAACTTTTCTTGCTCTAACACAAAAGACACAGGGCATCACTTGGCCTCTTCCTCCAGCCTCCCTCCCCTTCTTTGATGAGGGTTTCTCCTACCTTACCTTTGTCTCTAGATTTGGTCTCTTTAACCAAAACATAGGTGGAATGCCTAAGACTTCTGTGATGCTTTGGTGGGCAGCTTGTGTTGTCCAAGAGGTCCGAGGAGGCGAGGTGAAGGGAGGGGAGGCTCAGCCCCTTAGCTTGTCCACCTCCATACGCTTTCTCCTGGGTGCAGCCTTGCCCATGATTTGGGGCTGTGGCGGTTCCCTTGTTTGGAGATGGAGTTTTTCCTTTACTTTTCGTTATTCTTTTGTGGTTTTTGGTGTCTCTGAAGGTGGTGAGGGGAACAAATAAAGCCTTTGCTCCACCATCTTTAACCAGAAATGTTCCATCAATTTTTATGATCTGTAGAAAGAATACTTTTGTTGTATTCACACCTTTCAAAAAGAGACTCTGTATGGAAGTTATAAGGGGAAATAGTGCTTGTTCTTTACGAAAATGAAATCTTATAAAAAGATTCCCTTTCATTACTGGATCCCAGGTTCCATAAGCATTTTTATTTGAATCAAAAATATTTACCTGAGTCTATTTAGAATTTAATTGATGTAGAGAATATAGAACTTCAAAAATTTTAATTTTTAGAAATGTTACTTCCTTTGGCACAGGTTACAGAGGATATCAAAGGGGAGTTTCCCCCTACAGATTTTCATTCACTTCTGACATAATATTTCTCATGAAAATCAAATCTAAACCATCTGCTAGATTAGAAAACTTAGGCAATAAAAATGAACATTTATAAATATAAAGTACTTGAGAGGAAATGAAAATGTCCAGATAATATTACTAATTTTATATTTAAATTTTCTATTTAACATCAGAAACCCCAAAATTATTATTTTTTTAAAATGTCATTGTGTGTGGCATAGTGAGAGTCTTCAGGGTCAATTCAGAATCACACCTTTTGTAAAATTTTTTGTATTCTTAAATAGTTTGTTGAAAATACTACTTTTTATACAGTAGCACCTTCAACAAAATTGAAAGAATTTTTTTTTTCCCGTTCCTTCAGGTGCAATTATTTGTCCTGACCAGTGGCTCTTTTGATCTTGGTAAATTGACCATTTAAAAATATTTAGAGGGGTCGGATGTGGCTCAACTGGTTGGGTGTCCGTCTCCCATATGGAGGGACCCGGGTTCGATCCCCGGGACCTCCCGGTAAAAAAAATAAATAAATAAAATAAAATAAAATCTTTAGATAGTTTAAATAATACAGAATTCAGAAATGAAATCTACAGAGACTTGCTCTGTGTGCTTTTGCTGCTCTGTTTTAAAATAAATGAGAGAGTAGCTTTGTGCTGTGGAGAGAGAAAGCTCAGGCCTCTCCTTTCCCCTGGATTTCAAAACTGTTCTAAGGATTTTTGCTCTGTTGTTTTAAGAGTAAAGCAGCAATTCTTGCTCCGTCCCGCTCTGCCCCACGGTAGTTACACTGCAGATCAGCCTATGGGTGCTCTCCTCCACAGTTTTTCAGGGACTCGTTTATTTGAGTTGGAGAAGACAATCCAAGTAGAAATGATGATGGCCTCTTGTTTCTTTCTGGAAGACAGGCTGATTTTAGGTGTGTGACTGTCATACATCCTACATTAGCAAGCAGTTGTTCCCACCACTCCACCTTCTCAGCTACTTCAAAGTTTTACACACATATATACACACACACACACATACATACATACACACACATATATATTTAGTTTTGTTTTATTTTTGAGTGCTTAAGAAAATACCCGTTTGGAAGGGATTGGTAGGCATAGCTGATTGATAATCCATCAAAGGAGAATATTTACACTTGGCAGGTAAAGCAGCTGATGGAAATGTGTCTTTATCAGAACAGGTGCTTTAGAATGTTGTTTTATACAGGCTTGAACCAGGTGAAATTGCTAATATTCAATCGTTTTTAACATACAAAATTGGCAATTTCATCTCATTCAACCTAAGAGCTTGTAGATAGCAAGGCCTAAAGAACACCATTAAGATTCTCTGAAAAGGAGAAGTGGAAACAGTTTCCATCCTGTCAAAGGGAAGAGATGAAGAGATTCTACTCATGCTTCAGTTGTAAAGGTGTTCTGATATACACATACTCATTTTAAGGGGAGTGGTTTTTGGTATTCAGGGTTTTTTGCCTTTTTTTTTTTTTTTTTTTTTTTTTTTTAATAATTTGCATCATGGCCTCTGATTTCTACTTTGGTTTTTCCATGTGCCCACAATATTCCCAGTCCCACTGATAGGACATGGTACCCTAGTTTGCATTTCTATCCTGAATCTCATTGGAACTTTTCCTTCCCTTCTTTTTCTCCCTCCCTCCAACCTTTGTTTTTAATTTTATAATATATATATATGTATATGTATGTATTTATTTATTTATATATTTTTTAAATAGAAGGGTAAGTTGATAAGACACTAATTTTGTACATCCCCAAGATGGACTTCTGGGGAGCCCACCTCCAGACCCGTCCTCCTCTCCTGTCAGTCCCCACTGCCCCTGCTGCCCCTGTTTTCCTGTTCCATTGCTGGGGTACAGATCCTCAATGGGATTCAGTTGACAGCTCATGTTGGAACTGTTGATCTGTACTGCCTAGCAGCCATGGTTTAATACACTTAAGGAAGAGTTACTTCCTTTACTTCTGAGTCTTGTGTCCCCAAAGACTTCACCAAGGCGTCTTCTAGAGCAACTTGCACCTCCTTGGAAGTTGCACTCCCATACACTGCAGACATCCTTTTACCACATTGTTGTAAAAGACCAAGAGTCAATTATGATTCCTCGCCTTGACTCTGCTACCTGTGACTTCCTTCATCACTTAATTTTGGACCTATGTTTCTTTATCTCTAAAATTAGATAGATGAATATCATAGTCCTATGATTATATGCCTATAAGTCATTTAAAGTTGGCCTTTTCTTCCTAAAATTTGAAGCAATATTGCACATAATTTAGTCATGGTTATTTCACAAGCTGGATAATATTAGCACAAAATATTGGCCTCCATCTGGGGAAGGGGTTCTCCTGCTGACTATGGGGAAATTTGAATGCTCTGCTCCCAGTTCATCTTCCTGAAATCTTTTCAGTGCACGATTTGTGATTTACCATGTGCATGTGACTATAAATTTCCCCTGACAGAAACCACATCACCTCATCAGCCACATAAGAAAATGGCAAAACAACCAACTGTGAAAGCATGCTTGCCAAGCTTTCAACATCCCCCATTGTGGGGGAGACACATTTGTTCAAGATGAAATCTAGGCTGGATGAAGCCCAAAAGACAAGCTCTGGTATACCTCTCTTCACTACACTGAAACTTATAAGCAGTGTGTTTGTACCAATGAGCCAAGGTTTCCAGAAAACTCTTCACACTATGAAGTCACCTAGCCAGTCTAGTACGTGGGGACAGGGCTCCAGTGACTGCAGGCATGTTACTTCTTAGTGACTGCTAAGGTTCATTTACTTCATTAAATCTTCACCAAACCCTGGTGATATTTAGGCATTGTGACAGTTCGAAGTTCTGTTATGAATCCCACAAAGGACAAGATTATGTTTTTGAACTAATCCATTCCTGTGGGTGTGAGGCCCTTTTGATTGGACTGTGACAGTGAAGCCTGCCCTCTTGCTAGGTCTGATATAAACAGCAGACACACAGGAAAAAGGCACTGCCATGTGATATTGATCCCACCATGTGAGACAGAGGACTGCAGAAAAACAGAAAAGCTGTAAGAGGATGAGAGAGATCCTGGAGTCTGGAACTAGCAGAGCACAGAGGCACAGAAAGAGGCCCCTGAGGGGCTGGGCCCACGGAGCAGCTCCAGAGTAGGTGGCTCACCTGATATGCCTGATAGCTCACAGCTGAACTGGGGAAAAAAGCAGAGCAGCCAAGATTGAGAGAGGAGGCCCGGGAATAGACAAGCCCTGTGCTTCGTTGCCCACAGCTGAGCTCTGGAAGACAGTAGATTCTGGAAGGGAAGGCAGAGATCAGTCATCTATGCCACGTGGCAGGATGCTAGGATCAACAGTAGCTGACTTTGGTGAGAAAGCATCCCTGATGGTGCTTTGATTTGGACATTTCATGGCTTCACAACTGTAAGCTTTTACCCAAAATAAATCCCTTTTATAAAAGCCAGCCTATTTCTGATACTTTGCATTGGCAGCTCTGTGGCAAACTAAGACATCATTTTTTGTTTGTTTTAAAGAGGAACATACTCAGGCTCAGAGAAACACAGCTAGTTAGCTAATTAGTGGTCAAACAGATTCAAACCAGGTCTGTCGTACTGCAATGTCCATCCTTTTTCACTCACTTTACTTTGAACTCATTTTAATGTTGAATTTACCAGCAGCAAAATTGGAACATTGTGAGAAAAGGAGCAGAAGGGGAAATCCATCCCTTGGTGCTATACCCCACCTGCCCCAGGGTTTCTCTGCTTTGGTAGAAAAAGCGCCATGGAGCATGAAAGGGGCAGGCACCTGCCATGACTTCAGTTAACCATGACTAAGGGCTGTAGGTCACCAAAAGGCACCTTTTAAGAGAGTGAAAAGGCAGCTACAGAGTGTGAGAAGATATGTGAAACACATATATCAATATAATTACTCATAGTCAATAAGAAAAAGGTAAATACCTAATAAAAAATAGGCAAAAGATCACAAAAGTAGCTATTCACATGGTCAATGAGCATGTGAAAAAAGTACTCAGCATCATTAGGCATGAGAAAACTGCAAACTTGAACTACAATAAGAAACTACTGCATACCCTTCAGAATTGCTAACATGAGTAAGACCACCATACCAAGTGTTGGTGTGGATCTGCAGCAACCCCATCTTTCAAACACTGCTCTTGGGAGCTGCAGTTAGTAAAACTAGCAGCATTTCTGCTCCTAAGAGTATGACCAACAGAAATGCATACATATATTCATCAAAAGACCTATAGAAAAATGCTCAGAACAACACAATTCCTACTAGCCCAAAACTGGAAAGTTATCAAAAGCCCCCAAACAAGGGAATGGATAGATAAATTGTGGGATGTTCCCACAATGGAATACTATATGGCAATGTAAATGAGCAAACTATTTATCAGCATGGACGAATCTCACAAACATGCTGTTGAGCAAAAGAAGATAGACACAAGAGAGCACATGCTGTTTGATACCATTTACATGAAGTTCAAAAATGGGAAACACTGAACTGTGCTGTTAGAAGTCGTTAATATCAGGGGTAGTGACTGGAAGGGAGCAATTTGGGGTTTCCTGGGGTGCTGGCAAGGTTCTGTTTCTTGATCTGGGTGCTGGTTACACACGTGTTCAGATTTCAAAAATTCAAGTTGTTTTCTTATATTCATACTTGGATAATAAACTTTTAAAGTGCTATAAATACAGATGCTAGTTCTTAATATTTTGCTCCTACTTTGGCAATATAAACCAACTCGGTGGTTTGCATATATATAAAATAAGAATTGTGTGACATATTGTGACCTATATTGTGAGGGAAATGTTAATTTTTTTCTTGATAATGCTTCACTGGCTTTTCATTTTGTTGGAATCCAGCGAGGAGAGGAGGGAAGGAAATAGCAAATTTCATTAACACCAGCAATTATTGCTGCTTAGCCCTCATTCAACCAAAGCGACGTTAGCCAGCCAGGTTCCCCAAGATTAGAGACCTTTCTTGCCTGGGAGTAGGCACTAAAACTTACCTTATTATTACAATTTGTATACGTCCAAGAAGAGAAGCTTAAGGAAAATGACTGTGAAATTCTGAGACCTGGCTAAAATGAATTCTAAAGCCTTCACTTTCTAGCAAACAGAATGAAAAAATTCAGAGAAAATGCCCGTTTTTTCTGCATGGGCAGTCTTCATTTACAATAGTAACTGAGAAAAGGCAATATGGAATGTTTGAAGAACCTTAGCATTAGTATGAGAACTGTTTACAAAAATTTCAGGTAATGCATCAATTGAGTTTTCTCATTTTCATCTCAATACAAAAGTAATTGAATTCTAGTATAAGAATTTAGTAAAAGAACAAACTTGAATTTTAAAAAACCAAAATTGAGAAACACCATCTGGCTCAGAGTGTGATGTGTCGCCTGAGACAATTTTTAGAATCTGGTCTGTCTTTACACATAGTCCTACCTTCTCATTGGACCACTGTGGAATCTGACCCAAAGTTGTCTGATCTGTTCAAGATCACACAGTCGGTTGGTGGCAATGCAATACAAGACCCACTGTCTTTAAATTTCAAGTCTCTTTCTCTTTTCACCCCATGATAGATTCCAAATAATAGATTAATATTACCTCAAGGATCATAGGTATAATATTAATGCATCCCTTTTAAAATATTTATTTCAGCTGGCTACCCTTGAATTCCCCCCAAAGAAACTATTTGGAAATAAGGATGAACGTGTGATTGCTGAGAGGCGAAGTCACTTAGAGGTAACAGACTTAAGTTTTTCTTTCTCTGATGTACCTAGAAAATTTGCCATCTGATTGACTGGTAAGAATTGTCCCTGTTAAAGCACCATTACTTTTGTTCATGAGTGTGAAGGTGCTGCTTCATTAACACAGAAGATGGTAGCAGGAGATTATAAAGTAAAGATATTGGTTTATTTAAAATGTAAATTCTTATCCCCCTTCTGGTCTAAAGGAACACTTTTCTGGTTTTTAAGGAGATACATTTATTGTGAGGGCTAGGAAGCAGGTTGTGGGTGAGAACTAAATATTCACTATAGACAGATGGTATGTAATACAGGATAAGGGTATGAAGCTTGCTGGAAAAAACTTAGAATAAATTAACTGAAAATTTATATATTGCATCAATTGTTACTTTTCCAAGATGTTTTTTTTTGCAAAAAGACACATACCTATTTTAATCATGGTTAGATTTTTTTTTAACTTATTTTAATTTGTTACTTTTTTTAATCTCGTAAACCAGCAACAAGTAGAACTCTGGTTTAACACAATTGTTATTTTTCTGATTGCCTCACTGCCATGCATACCACTTTCTCTAGTTCATATTTCTTTTCAGAATATAGTTGCTTATTTGGTTGGCATCTGATGCTAATGAGGTTGAAACCATGGGCTGAGGCCTTTTGTGGACCATTTGGATTTTGTTTTTTGTTTTTTGTTTTGTTTTGTTTTGTTTTGAGAACATTGGAAGCACAGGTGCCCAGTCACAGATGGCCTCAGTCCTCGGCCACTCTCTTTCCTTTAGAGCCATTGAGGCAGACAGAAGATAAAGTGCCAGTAACTCACTGCAGTTTAGTATCAGCAGCTTTTAGGGGCCCTCAAGGTCCCCTTTCTATTTCTCTAAGCAGGATAATAAGAAGACCTTTGGCAAATGAAAATGAATAAGAAAGCGCCTGAGAAAACCCTTTCTGAATTGTACAATGTACATAAAAATTAGGTATTTTTCTTGTTCCTAGTGACAGCGAGGCTGCCTTTTGGGATCCACCTACTGCTGATGGACTAATGATGAGGCAAAGATCTGGAGGCTGCAGGTCCCATTGAGAGCAGAAGGGAGAAATTAGAGGAAATGGAGAAATTGAAGACTAGGAGATGTGGTTAATGAGGGGAATTTTAGAGTTTTGTGATCTTCAATATAGAGCAGGGGTTCTTACCCTTTTTTTGTTGCATGGACCCCTTTGCCAGTCCGGTGAAAACCACGAACCCCTTACTAAGTACACACTATACTGTGTATTTTTTTTTTTTTTTAACCGGGAGGTCCCAGGGGTTGAACCCGGGTCCTCCATATGGGAGACGGATGCCCCACCATTTGAGCCACATCTGTCCCCCTACTGTGTATTTTTTAATAAATATATCACACCCACACCAACACATTCCCACAAGAATAATGTTTTTTTTTTTTTTTTAATTTCAATTCAAGCTCTTGGACCCCTTGTTAAGAACCCCTGATATAGAGCCATTCGGAAGAAGGACAAGTTGTTAGGTTGTGGCTGTGCTTATAGGCATTTGAGTTCATCTGTAGAGTTAGATGTTTGAAGAGGTGCTAGAACTACTGAGACCAAGCTAATGACAGATAATTGTAGGCTTCTAAAAATCATACTATGATGGCTTGACCTTAATACCCAACTGAAGAATTTGCCTTCACAGAAAAGATTATCTTGGTGAGCCTGCTTGGTCAAATTCTCGTAAAGTTTTGATTGTACTATATAAACACTTAAAAAATAAAACTGTTTTATTTTGATGTCCCTACCTGTCCAAGGATTCCTTCTGTTGCCTGTGACTATTATTCACCTGTGGCATTAGCTTTTATGAATAAGAAATGGGTTTCCTAATGGAAATAGATAAATTAAATGTATTTCACCTGATTTTAACTGTTAAATAAAAGAACAGTATGTTCTTTTCAAGGAGTGAACATGATTTAGTTTCACTTTAATGTAAAACTCATTTGAGATTCTTGGGTTAAATTCTTGCAACTATTGTGACTTTTTTTGATCTCCTAACATCATGTAATTTAGTATATTTTCCTATGACAATGAAATTTTTCCTACACTTCCTATTTAATTTATTTCAACAAACATTTCTTTAATTCCTACTACATGCTGGAGACAGTGGTAGGTGATATATAGAATACAAAGATAAGACATATCTCTCCCTCCAAGAGTGTATGCTTAAATTGTCTATGAAACTCTACCTAGAGGGATAATGTAAATACATAAGCACATACAGAAAGTTGGATTCCAGTAGAACACAGCTGCATTAGTAATACACATAATACTTGTACAAAAGGAATTATCTAATGAATTTTTAAAAGCCAGAAATGCATCTTTCTAAATCTTTTCACTCTGATAGAACAACTCCAAGCAATGTTTCAAGCAAGAATTCAGTTATGGTTTGATCTTCCTTACCTATTAAAATATTTCCAAGATTTGGACCTTTTGTTTATCAGCAAAAAGTATAAAATGTTTTCATATTAAAGACCTAGCCACCATGCTGGCACTTTCCAGTTTTATAAATTAAATGTGTTAAAATATTTATTTGTAAAAATGGTGGTTAGTAACAGAAATTTCTGGTTCTCATGAGATATCTTGGAGACTAATTTTCTTGCCTTGGAGACAGTAATAGTAGTTGTGTGTGTTGTGGTGGTAGTGGCAGTGGCAGTTTTTGGCTGGTGGATTGTGCCATAAAGTACATGATGATGGTAAATGGAGGAATATAAATTTTGCCCCCAGGTCTAAGCCTTATAAGAATTACACTAATGTGGTGGGTGCAGAATCAAGAACACACAGCTTTAAAATGGTAGGAGAAGCTTGTGGTGTCCTTGCTGGCCCCTCACCTTTCCCCCCACTTGGTGTGGAGCCTGCCTGCCATCTCATTGTGGGTCCCTGGCCCTTTTCTGGAGGGTGCAGAGTAACCTCTAAGCACACACTGGGGAACATGAATGGCTGTGCTAATCTAGCAGGTGACAACCTGAAAGGAAACTTTTCAGGCTCTTCTTCCTAGAACTTGACTTGTAGGCAGAACAGCTTGAGGATAGCTAAAGCAGTGTAAGAAATAGTTAGCTTAAAGCATCTTGGGGCAAAGGATTACCTCCTTTAAGACATACAATAGAGGATCCAGGAGCAGGGGAGTCTTTTTCATAGGGCTAAATGGGACATTCAAATTCCTAAGGGCATGAACAAGAACAAGCCCAGGAGAACATGAAGGCTTAGAGAAAATGGAGAGGACCCTGCACTTCACATTTGTCTCAGGCTGATGTTCTTGATAGGAGCGCTAAACTTTGAAGGAGAGCACAAGCCATTGCAAAGCCAATTTCCAAAGACTGGGAAAGGTGTTTTTTTGTGTGTTGGTTGATTTGTTTGTATTAGTTCCTAGCATTCAAGGAAATCTCTGTCATATCACTAACTGGATAAAAACTTCAGGAACAGACAGCTCAGGGACTAAATCTCAGAGTTAACATGTTAAATTTTTAAATTATAAATAACCTAAATTAATGTCCAATGTGTTTGTTATTATTTGATGGTTTCTAGATTTTATCTTCCTTTGGATGGGCCTTCATTTCTTGTTTCTTTGTTTGTCTTGTAATCTTTTGTTATATGCTGTATACTTTAATATTTTAATTAGCAAAATATATATAAAACGTAAAATTTTGCCCTTTTTAAATTTATTTATTTATTTATTAGAGAAGTTGTAGGTTTATAGAAAAATCATGTAAAAAATACAGAGTTCCCATTTACCACCCAATTAGTAACAAGTAACATCTTCATTAGTGTAGTTCATTTGTTATAATTTATGAAAGAACATTTTTATAATTGTACTATTAACTACAGTCCATCATTTATAATAGGGTTTACCGTGTTGTACAGTCCTATGTTTTTTCTTTTGATATTTATGCTAGTAATATTTATATAACTTAAAATTTCTCCCTTTTAACCACATTCAAATACATAATTCAGTGCTATTAATTATGTTCACAAAGTTCTGCTACCATCACCATCATCCATTTCCAAAACTTTACAATTAGAAATTTTGTATAATTTAAATATTAACTCCCCTTTCTCTATCACCAACCCAACCCCTTGTAGTCTATATTCTAGATTCTGATTCTCTGTGTTTGCTTATTCTAATTATTTCATATCAGTGAGATCATACGATATTTGTCCTTTTGTGTCAGGTTTATTTCACTCAACACAATGTCTTCAGGGTTCATCCATGTTGTTACATATATCAGACCTTTAGTCTTTTTTATGGATGGATAATTTTCTATTGTGTATATTTACCACATTTTACTTATCCATTCATCAGTTGATGGACACTTGGATTGCTTCTACCTTTGGCAATTGTGAATAATGCCACTGTTGAACATCAGTAAGCAAATATCTGTTCAAGTCCTTGTTTTCAATTCTTTTGGGTATATAACTAGTAGTGGAATTGCTGGGTCATATGGTAATTCTATACTTAGCTTTCAGAGGAGCCACCAAACTGTCTTCCAATTTATATTTTCCAGCAGCAAAGAATGAGTGCCTCCATTGCTCCACGTCCTCTCCAACATTTGTAATTTTCTGTTTTAATAGTAGCCATTCTGGTGTGAAATGGTATCTCATTGTGCTTTTGATTTGCATTTCTCTGTTAGCTAATGGTGGTGAGTGGCTTTTCATGTGCTTTTTGGCCTTTGTATATTCTCTTTGGAGAAATGTCTATTCAAGTCTTTTGCCTATTTTTTAATTAGGTTGTTTATCTTTTTATTGTTGGGTTATAGGATTTCTTTTCATATTCTAGATATTAAACCCTTATTAGATATGTGGTTTCCAAATATTTTCTTCCATGGAGTAGATTTTCACTTTACTTTTGTGATAAAGTACTTTGATGCACAAAAATTATTAATTTTGATGAGGTCCCATTTATCTATCTTTTTCTTTTGTTGCTGGTACTCTGGGTATAAAGTCTTAAGAAACTATTGATCCTGAATATATTTCTCTACATTTTCCTCTAAGAGTTTTATAGTCCTCATTCTTATATTTAGGTCATTGATCCATTTTGAGTTAATTTTTATATATGGTGTGAGATAGGGACCTCCTTCATTTTTTTACCTATGGATATCCAGCTCTCCCAGCACTATTTGTTGAAGAGACTCTTCTTTCCCAATTGAGTAGACTTGGCAGCTTATCAAAAATCAATTGGCCATCAATGTGAGGACCTATTTCTGAACTTTCAATTTGGTTCCATTGTTCTATATATCTTTCCTTATCACTGGTGGATTCTAGGAAACATTCCAAGAAGAATTAACACTAATCCTGCTTAAACACTTCCAAATTGTTGAAAAGGAGGGAACATTCCCTTACTCTTTTTATGAGACCAACATCCCCTACTATCAAAGCCAGATAATAATACCACAAGAAAAAAAAATTACAGACCAATACTCCTTAAGAATATAAATAAAAAATAAAGAAGGAAGGCCCACAGGATCTTTGAGCATTTCTTTTTATTTTTCTCTTATTGTTGCTCAAATCATCTCCCATCACATATTTGGCTAATGGGAATCTCTGCAAGTTGTCACCTTTGTTCTTTTTTTTTAAATTATTACAAATACATACTCACACCCCTTCCCCATTCCCTGGTAACCTCTATTTTATGTCTGTGAATTTGCTATTACTTATATGTGATGCCACACAATATTTGTGTTTATGTGCCTTACTTATTTCAAAGAGCATAATGTTTTCACGGTTCTTCAATGTTGCAGTATGTCTTTTTTTTTTTTTTTTTGCAATATGTCTTTTAAGTTCATTCTTTCTTATAGCTGAGTAATTCCTTTATGTGTATTTACCACATTTTGTTTATCCATTCATTTGTTGTTGGACACTTGGATTGTTTCCACTTTTTGGCTATTGTGAATAATGCGGTATAAACGTTAGTGTCCAAGTGTCTGTTTGAGACCCCATTTTCACTTTCTTTGGGTATATACTTAGAAATGGAATTGCCAGTTCATATTGTGTATTTAACTTTTTGAGGAACTGCCATTTTGGTTCCCACCCTGGCTACCCCATTTTACATTCCCACCAACAATGCACTAGAGATCCAATTTCTCAGCATCCTCTCCAACCCTTGTTATTTTCAGTTGTTTGTATGTTTGTTTTTATAATGGACATCCTTGTGGGTATGAATGATACCTCATTGTGGTTGTGATTGGCATTTCCCTAATGGCTAATGATATTAAGCATATTTTCATATACTTATTGGACATTTCTGTATCTTCTTTGGAGACATGTCTGTACAATTCCTTTGTGCATTTTTGAATTGTGTTATTTGTCTTTTCATTGTAGCATTATAGAAATTCCTTTATATATTCTGGATCTTTGAGGATTTCAATTGTGGGTGAATCTCCTTATTAATGTCTTCCTGGCCCAGCTTGAAACAGTTATGCTTCACTGTGCACATAGAAGAACAGACCCTCCTTCCAGGCAGCCAGAGGATTATAATGGCAGCCCTCTCCACGGGGCATGTTTCTAGGTTCTATATAGTACTTCTTGTAATGCTGCCAGCAGCTCCAGGAGATATATGTTTGCAGATAAAGCAGTGGAGATAACAGGAAAGGAGTATATTCAGCCTCTGCCTGATGAGTTGTTTTGAGCAAAAAATGCTTTTTACTGTATTTGAAGCCAGACACCATTACTCTTCAGTTGAACCAAAATAAACTGCCATTGTTGTAGGTCTAAAATGGTGGAATATCTGCCATTTCATCTGCTTCAACTTAATACTACTGCTCTCTCACATTTACTAGGTGTTTACTAAGCGCCAGGCATGAGTGAAATGCTTAATATGACATGTCATTTTACTGACAGCCAGCTGATGAGGTGAATTCTATTTTTATCTCCATTTTCAGGTGAGGAGATTGAATCTTGGGGAGGATAAAAAGGTCACATAGCTAATAAGTGGCAGAGCCTCAATTCAGCCTCAATGTCTCAGAACCAGACTTTTCTTTGAATAAGCAAGCACACTCTAAATTTTAAGATAAATCTTGAGTTTTCCTTTAAAGAAATGCCATGTCTTCTGAAAAAAATCTCATCTTCCAACATCATCACTACAATATTAACTAAGATCCATTGCCTGATTACTTACTCTTAAATATGATTTCATTCACTCAGTAATTATTGGATACCTAGTCTATACCAGGCAGTGTTCTAGAACAAAAGAAAGTAAGTAGCAGTTCAGCGTCCCCATCCTCTTTTCACTGACCATGTGGTAGTGATGGCCTTTCATTATGATCTTTTTTTTTTTCCCTAAGGAATATGTTTATAGTGATTGTTGATTTTAAATATTCACTTCATGGGTTATCAGAGTTCTGAATCTGAGTTGCTTATGGCTTTGTTTATTTTTGAGGACATGATATGTGACATTGTTCTGATGCAGGATTTCTTTTGAGAATACATAAAATTCACCAAAGTATAAAAAAGGACCCCCTATCTGAATTACTGAAGAATGTAAACTCATATCTTTATGACTTTTAAATATTATATGTAAGTATTATAAAAATATACACATATATAGGCATAGTATATATCCAAATGGATATCAAAATGAGTTCTAATAAGTAAAGTATGGTGTGGTAATTATTAACCATAGGCCTTAAACATCTTGAGTTGAACCGTGTAGCCCTAAAATACAGTGCTTCTCAAACTGTCAGTGGTGAAGGACCAGTTATTCACACTCCATCACTTTTCAGTATTTTATAAAATGAATGAAAATCAATTATTAGAAAAATGAAAAAAAAAGGACATAAAGAATGCAATTCTTCTTTTAACAGACATAATGTTACTCTGTTAGTTGCAATAAAGGTGTCTAAAACACAGACCGACTTTAAGAAGCAGTTTCAGAACGTCCATGAAACCTCACCTCTACTTTTTGTAAAACTCCTGTCACTTTCTTGCTTGTATAAAAAGATACCTGTTTAAGTCTCAAATCTTCCTTATTATGCTCTGAAGTTACTTGGAGGCAGCAGAATTGACATCTAATTCAATTCGGAGTCTCCCATGGTGCTTCACAAATGCTTCACACAGCTGTCAGGACTTACCTGTTCACTGAATTTACCAGAAAATCTCCCCAAATTAGCCTGAAAGTAATGAGTTTTTTGTTTTGTTTTATTTTTGTTGATTGATGGGAGGTGCATTTTGGGTTGCTAATTTCAGAGAACATTATCATCTACTTGGAAGCCTTTCTACCAATTATCTTAATAGTCTGTCATTTCAAGGAGTAAACTGTAATTAATGAAATCCTCTAAAACCATAAAGCTTTCAAGAATAATACAACCACCTTTGGAAGTAAGAACCTGAGAAATCTGTATGAAGTTTTCTTCAAAGTGCTGGGGCTGGAATCAGGCCAAGGCCACTTCTTTCTTCCCCATTTTCCTCATGTTAGCTATAAGAGTATCAGGATAGATACAGAGTAATGTGGTGGCTAAGAGTGCAGGTCTTGGAGCAGAGCAGCCTGGTCTTGAATCCTGGGCCCACGCCTTTGGAGAGTTATTTAACGTCATTGCTTCAGTTTCCTAATCTGTAAAAGGGCATAATAATACCATCCTCATAGAGTTGTACTGAGGATTAAATGAGATAATGTACCTAACATGAACTCTGGTACAGAGAAAATATTCAAAAAAACATTAGGTGGTGTTAGGATGACGTGGAAGATTGTTGTTGTTGTTGTGGTGGTGGTGGTGATGGTGATGATGAAGACTTAGGGTGCATTTTAGATCTGCTTTCAGAGTAAAGGAAGGTCAAAAGATCACTCCACACGTTCCCAGCAATCATAATGTGTAACATTATGAGTATCTCATTTGCTGCTTTTACTTGGAAAATCAATTTCTGAGAGTGAAGACTAAAATTGTGTGAGTATTCTCATTCATGATAATATCTGGAGGATATCAAGAATCTCTTGCTATAATTCCATCCTTTCTTTCACCTTGTAAAATTGTAATCTAGAAATTAGTAAAGGCTTTCTGGATGCTTTAATCATAGTGGAGCTGTTACCCAATGAGAAAAAGATTAGAGACGTAGGATCATTATGAAACGAGCACAGTTCCTCCTCTTTTATATAGCTGTTATCTACAGCTGGTTGATTGGATATCTTAATAATTCTTATCGAGAAAACGAGAACAGAATGAGGTCATAAAACTACTGAATGGTAAAGAAATAGCAGTCATGCATATTAATCCATATTAGCCAGGATAGGGGGATATTTGATCACATTCATGGTTTGTACAATGTTCACATTTTTGTCTGTGGTCAGATAAGATTATGGAGTGGCATTTGTTTGTTGTTGTTTGTCTTGCTCCGTCATGGTTACAGAGAAGTCTTGTCTGCTGTTAGTGTTCTCTGAAATGGTTTATAGCCAGCAGGAGAGTTCTACAGCTTCGCTGTGATTGACAGGCCAGGTCTGAGAATCCGGTCCTCATCTGTACACTGGAGATAATAATAGTACCCACGTCGTAGAGTTGTTGTGAGGGTTAAATAAGATGATTCATGTAAAACTCTTACATAAGTGCCTGGTAATTGGTAAAAACTAGAAATAATAGCTGTTTTTAAAATTATTGCTGTTTCACTTGTCATTATGACAGTGACTTACAGTATAATTTTTTAAAAAGTAAACATGCATTTTTATTACAACTCTCGTCATCCCTCTTTCACTTCTATCCTCCCTCCATCCTCTTATTTTTCCTTTGCTCTCTTATTACTCTGATGAACAAAAGGAGGGAGGAAGAATGGGTGGGTAGATGGATAGAAGAGTGGATAGGTGGGTGATGGATGGGTAGATGGGTGGTTTGACACTGTTGCTTATTTTTCTTGAGAGTTGAGGTTAAACTATTAATTTTTTTAAAAAAGATAATCTCTAAACAAATTATATTTTTTCCTACTCCTGAGTATATTTTAAGTACAGCTTGCTCATTACTCTGAAATTTGAGTCACTATTGTATCTAATTTTTACCAACCATCACTTTTATTCATTCATTTTCCCCAAACTTGAGATAGATGTGTGTTTATATAAATCAGTACTTTTCAGAGTCTGTAATTAATGAGGTACCCACCCAGTGGACTACCTTAGAAATTACAACATTTGATCACAGAAACCAGAAAGGGACTGTATTATAATCATGCTAACCATAAAATAGGCTAACAGTCAGGTGAATATTGGTATTAATTGGCAAACAATTGCAAAGATCCTTTCCCCTGGAATTTTCTTATATTACCACAAAGACTTTTTTACATTGATGTTTGGTTCAGAGGATCTTCAACCTCTTCTATCTTGTAATATCATTTAGGATATTTTATGTGACCTATTACTACATTTAATCACACAATCAGTATAATTTGTAAAGGCTTTTCTTCAAGGGTCACTTAAGATATCACAATATAAGTTTTCCCTGCCTCCATCCCTTACTTTCTGCAGTACTAAATGCCCTTTAGTTCTGTCAGACAGAAAAGTTGGACATATCCTCTATCAACTTAGTGTGAAGAGGCAGAAAGCACTTGAGCACCTTAACTTTAACATCAAATTACAGTAAGAATTTCCCATGGAAAAGAAAAGAGTGTCTTCAGTTAAGGACATGGCACCAGTTTTCTTGGTACACTCTGACCTACTTTGGCAACCTTTACAACCCTTTCTGGTGCAAAAGAAAACTTGCCTTTACCTGACAGTGCTGATTTGTTAACATCAGGTGCCAAAAGAGTTTCTAGAGTCAAAAGCAATTCCATTAGACTAGCAAATTTCTTCTGTGTGAGGGTTATACAGCCATCTCTGACTTTTCCAAACTTCAGTGGTTTAAAGGGACCTTTCAGATACCATTATATAGAAATCAATGACTTATACCTTCTTTCCTCATTTTTTTATTATGGCAATATATGCAAAACATATACATAACCAAAACAATATAATGAACCCCAGTGCACCCTCTCCTATCACCCAGCTTCAACATTTATAATCACACAACCAGTCTTGTTTCTTTTATGTCCCCACACACTACCCATACACACACATATACGCACACAGGACTATTTCAAAGTAAATCCCAGATACCATTTCACCCATAAATAATTTAGGGTATATTTCTTAAAAGAGAAGGATTTTTTTTTAAACATGTCTATAATACCATCATCATCACACACACATTCCCAAAACAAACTTTAATCCCTCAAAATAAACAAATGCCTAGTCAATGTTCAAGCTTCACCAATTTTCTCGTTTTTTTTTTTTTTCATTAAACCTGTTTGAACCAAGACTCAAATTAGATCCACACACAGCACTTGGTTGATACATCTCTTAAATTTCTTACAAGTTTTCCATTTATTTATAGAATACCAAGCCATATTCTTTTTGCCTGTTGAATTCCTCTCACTCTGGGTTTTGCTGATTGCACCCCCGTGGTGCTGTTCACCATGCTCCTCTAATCCTGCATTTTCTGAAGACCAGTAGTTAGATCCAGAGATTTGTTTGAGTTTAGGTTTGATTTTTTAACAGTAACTCCAGGTGTTACTCTCCTTCCCATTGCATCACAGAGGAAGCACGCACTGTCTGATAGCCTCTGTCTTGGAATCTTTGCTGCCTTTCTTAAAGCAATCTGAGGACAGTGGCGGTCATCGTTCCCCTTCAGGACAGCTCCCCATGCCTGGACCGATCTTACCCCGCACATTATCACTTATGAGGTTCCTGTGTTCCAAGAGTTCACAATCTTGTCGGAGCAGAGACAGATCAACAAGTAATTTCAGGTTTGTGTCATAACTGCAGGGATAGTCAGCAACTAATAATTCGGCAGTAGGTCCAAGGTGTGATTGCCAAATCAGTGGTTCCCAGACCTGCCTAGCCAATCGTCAAAATCATCTTGAGCAGCTTTTTGGAAATTATAGAATCTCAGGCCTTGTTCCAATATCTTCGGACTCAGCAGGACTAGGGTGAGACCCAGGACTCATGTACTGTGGGACGATGAGAATGGTGGGGAGGTAGACAGGGAAGCAAAAGCCAAATTCCACAAGTCATCTTCATGACATTGGACCTCATCTGGAGAAGAATGAGAAAACAGTGGAGGGTTTTGAGCAGGGAAGTAGAGGGTGAGATATTATTGCAGGGAGCCTGGAGGCAGGAAGAACAATTACTGGGCTGTTGTTTTTGCTTTCTTCCAGGAAAGACACAGTGGTGTCCTGAACTAGGAATTGATGGCAGCTGGGATGGAGATAGGATGGCAGGCAGTGGATTAGAGAGATACATGAGAGAGAGATTCAGCATGGCTTGTTGCTCCACTGAATGAGAGCTGAGGAGTGGTGATGAAATTAGTCACAGCTCCCCCCCACCCCCCCACCCCCCCAAAAAAGGAAAACACAACCCTCTACATTAGTCTTAATGAGAAAGTGAAATCTGGTATTAAGTGTATTTGTGAATTTTACATTTCTACACACTATACATGGTATTGAAATAGAGCGTCTTTACCACTTCACTAATTTGGAAGTTGGAAGCCATTTCCATTCTCCCCAGACATAGCTGCAGTGGTAATTTTTCCATTTTGGGGGCTTTTGATATTCTAATATCACTCTCAATTACAGTCCCACATCATGTGCAGTCCTAGCATTAAATCAGTAACATCTGTCATCCCCCCCAGCTCCCCTGCTCATTTACAAGGTGTTTGGAGCTCAACAAAAACATTACAGGGAAGCAGCTGTGGCTCAATCAGTGGGGCTCCCTTTTACCATATGGGAGGACCCGGGTTCGGTTCCCGGGGCCTCCTGGTGGGGGCGGGCCTGCCCGCACGGCGTGGTTGGCTGACCCAGCGAGCGCAGGCAGCAAGGGGGGCGGGGATAAATGAATAAATAAATAAAATCTTAAAAAAAAAAAAAAAAAAACATTACAGGGATTCTCCAGTCTTCCCTATTTATGGTAATAGCATCAGATGAAAGTAAACAGTGCAGTTCAAGATGGCAGACTTAGAGCTGTGGGTGCTCTGTTAATAGAGTTCAATATGGTACATTTTTCATTTTCCTGGTTACTTTTAGAAGCAAAATGCAATAAGGCCTGAACGAACATTGCAGAGTTAAACAGCTGGAGGGTTGTTCCTAGTCTTCCTAGATGCAGCGAGGCATTGTTCTTTGTTTTCTTTTATTAAATGTCTCATTGCCTCTGAGACAGAAGTAGGTACCACAAGTGGCAGGGACAAAAGGAGCATCCTGCATCAGCTTGCTTCTCTGGCCCAGTACCTGGAGGTGGCTCGCCTACCTTGTTCAGAGACAGATGTTATCTTCAAGTTGCTGTTGACCTTATTGTTTACTCTGCTTAATCAAATACCATTTTAATATTTTCCCATTCTGCCACTCCTTACATCTCACATTCATGCTGTGGCACAACGGGGGTGAGAAGGAAAGGTCTTTTAAACTGAAGCATTTAATTAGCTCCCAGGCCCCAGGGGAAGTGTCAGAAAGAAATGCAGCTAAAAGTGGGGAAAAAGAATAGCCGTGCTTAAGATGTGTTGCCTGGTGGTAGAAAAGTCATTTACTGATTACCTTCTGATGCTGTTTGCGTTGTTAAAATTGTTTTAGAATCAGTGACCACCTTGAATCATTGGTGTATATGTATCATTAATTTCCACTGTGATTATTCCATTATTTAGTTGTGGTTGCTCATTTCTATCAGAACCTGCTATTTCTTTTTTTTCCCCCAGGACACAGATCATCCTGTCTCAGTAAATAAAGGGATGGCCCACCAGTCGGTTTCTTAGTCCCTTCCTGGCACCACTGGGTGACCTGATTGTCATTTAGAGTCCTCTAGATTGAGTTGTTTAAATGCAGTCAAGGGAAGCGGCTGTGGCTCAATCAGTAGGGCTCCCGTTTACCATATGGGAGGCCCCGGGTTCGGTTCCCGGGGCCTCCTGGTGAGGGCAGGCCCGCCCGCACGACATGGTTGGCTGGCCCAGTGAGCACAAGCAGCAGGGGGGGATAAATGAATAAATAAATAAAATCTTTAAAAAAAAAAAAAAATAAAATAAATGCAGTCAATATCTTATAAATAATCATTTGGGAGAGCATAAAAAGATTTATAAAGTAAAATGTTTTATAAGATATTTTATGATTATATAGATATAATTATTTATGGATGATATTACAAGTATAATTATATAGGTGTAATTCTATAAATATGGATATATATTATAGCTGTATAGATTAGATAACTCAATATATTATATAGGCATAATTATGTAGATATATAGAGATATAATTATTATAGAATAGAATAAAATAAGCTACAACTGCACTTTTTTTGTAAAATCGTAAAATACAGGAAAGCACCAGCAGCACTGGAAGTGATTGCAGGGCAGCCCTGTCACCCTGGGCATCTGTGCACTCTGGGCAGCGCTTACAGCTTGCTCCCTGCACGTGCCAGGCTGGCCTAGCGGCTGCTAGCTCAAGCAGCAGTCAAGCTGGGCTGCCCCTTGGTCTTTCCTACTGCTTTGGAATCATTCTGAAGATGAATTCACTTAGGCCCAGTGCGGGTGCCTGAGTTCATGCACTCACGTTCACTGAGTTCTTGTGGCCTAAGGGTGTGCTTCTTTAATCTTTGGAAAATAAGGAGAAAGCTTGTTGTGAGCCAAAAGGTCCTCATCAGAAAACTGGATGCTTAAGTCAGAAAATAAGAACACTGAGGAAAACACAGCAACGGAGGCCAAAAGCATGAGGAAGTCCACTCTCCCCATTGTCCTGGTTCGCGAGCACTTTAACGCATAGGGTGATTGGCGGGCTGCACTAGCAAGGCTGCCTGCTTTAAGCCAAAGCTCGGGCCCCCCTCAGTCACCAGCAGCCGCCATCCCATCACATCGCGCACTCGTGCTGTGTGCTGTTGCATGTCCATCGGTGGCATCCATGGCGGATAGTTCCAGGGCATGCTGACCGCAAACAGCCGGCGTTTTGGCTTTGCTCCCTGCTCAGACCCTGACCCGGGTGGTCCAGAAGGGTCAGGGGAGGGCAGACTCTGGAAGTCTGCCTTCCTCCCTAAACAACGACAGCTGGGAAGTACGGTCTGCATATTTCTCAGAGGCCGGCCACAGGACCGAGCTCCAGTTCCCACAGGGTGATCTGCTCAACAACATCCACTTTGGGGGCGTTTCTTTCTCTGCCACCCTCACTTCTATTTTCAAGATCACCTCCTTAAATAACCCGCCTGCACCTGTATGCTTACCTCTGCTTTCACAGGCTCTCAAACTGAGCCACCTGCCCAGAGGTCCCTGCTGCTATGGGTGGGGAGTATAACCTTTCTGTCCTTTTTCCTGTGTGTTTGTTTATGTATATCTGAACCTGTAGACATACAGAGTGCTGTTTTTTGTATATGCCTAATTTTTAGAACATTAAAAAAAAAATCAACGTCAAGGTTGCTTATGTGCCAATAGTTTTATTGGGTTTATTCTGAAAAGCTGTCCTCTGCCCCTTTTTTATGCCCTCCATTTCTCTCTTCCCAGCAGCAACCTTTCAGCAATCTTAGTTGATTTATTTTCCTCCAAACTAAAATTACATTTCTTATATTACTTCCCCTTGGTTTTTTTTTTTTTTTTTTTTTTTGGTCATTTGGGTGCTATTAATATCCCACCATAGACTAACATGCACTCCTCCCTAGCAACCCTCTTAAACATGCAGGCTCTCATGCCATGTCTCTCCTCATGTCCCATGTGGTTGTATCGTGACTGTGGTGAGATCATCAACCGGTGTTTGCATTATTCTGACCATGGAAATCTCATTTACAGCTGAGCCATGTAGTTCACTGCAATTACTTTTCCTGTCCTGCAGATTTTCCTTCTCATAGTTAAAGTTTTTTTTGTTTGTTTATATGCTTTACTATGTACTTACCATGAATTTAACTTGGAACTCTTGGTCAACTATATAAATCTCTTCTCCAAAGCATTCAGACCATCAGTTGAGTGTATTTCTTTAAAGAAATCTCTCCGGAAAACTCCTTCCCTGCTCCAGTGAGATGGATCACACTTTCTGTTCTGTGCTATTCCTTCTCCACCAGCCCTTTTTCTCCTTGAATGGACTCCCCTGCTTCCTGGACCCCTTGGCTTCCTCTTTCTTGATTCACTCCCTCATTTTGATGGAGTACATCTCTAACATCAAGATGACCTGAGAAGGATGTGTGAGAGGTAAATTTTTAGAGAGATGTCTGAAAATGTCTTTATCTACACAATGGCTTGATATAAAATGTTAGTTGGAAACCATATTCTTTTAGAATTTGAAAGGATTGCTCCATTTTCTTCTAATTCCAGTGCTGCTTTTGGGCTGTTCAAAGCCACTTTGATTCTTGATCCTTTGTAGGGCCTTCCCTCCATCCTCAAAGATCTGAGCTTTTTCAGTGCTGGTTTGCCGAGGGCCTCTGCTCATCAGTTCTGCTGGGCACTGCATAGGTTCTTTCAGCCTCCTTCATGTCCTTCATTTCTGGGAAGTTTTCTTGACTTTTCTTGGTGATATCCTCTCTTCAGGGTTTTTTGTGGTGTTTCTTTCTGGACTTCCTTTTGTTCAGTGATGAATCTCCCAGTCTTGTCCTCTATTTTTCCTCTTTCCTCTATTTTCTATCTCTCTCTTCCTCTCTCTCTCACCCCCCTTCTCCCTCCCCCTTCTTTTTCTCCTTCTCATTCCACTTTCTGGGGCATTTCCTCACCTTTATCATCCAGTATTTCTAGTGAGTTTTTGTGTGTTTAATTCCTAGGAACTAAGAACTCATTTTCAGAGTCTATGATTTTTCTTTTAGTTTTTAAATAAACTTTTAAAAATAAAAACATAATGCATATACCATGAAGTGCATGAAGATTAGCACTTTTTTGAATCTTCACAAAGTGAACACACCTTTTTAAGTACCGCCATGTCAGAAACTAGGACGTGACCGGCATCCCCAAAGCTCCTTGACATCCTCTGCCAACTGTTATTTTCTCCCTCCACTTCAAAAGTGGCTACCAGCCTATGTTCTAAGACCAAGATTAGTCTTACCTCTTGTCAACTTCATGCAGTGTCTAGTTTCTTTCACTCAGTATTTTGTTTGCACAGCCCATCCGTGTTGTGCACAAGCATTTGTTTGTTTATTGTTAATTCTTATGTTCAATTGTTATCAATATACCAAAAGCATATCCTTTATTCTACTGTTGATGGCCATTTGGTCTGTTTCCAGAGTGGGACGATTACAAATAGTGCTGCTGTGAACATTCTAGTACATGTCATTTAGTGAATGCATGTAGTAAGTGAGAGGGTTGTATCAGCAAATTAAACAACAAAATCTTACACTTATGGAGTTTGACTTTAGTGGAGGGAAGCAGACCATAAGAAAATAAACAGGCTCTCTCTGCCTAGAGGAGCCTGCACCAAATCTTGGTGTGTATTTCTGTCTTTCTCTCCCATTTCTCAGCAAGCTCTCTTCTTTCCCCCATTTCCCAAATAAATTCATTTTACTGGCCTGAAAAAAAAAAATCAGGTATGATGAGTGCTATGAAGAAAGAAAAATTGGGATAAGAGAGAAGGACAATGATGGAAGTGGGAGTGCTATATTATATAGGATGTCAGAGAAGGTGTTTCTAATAAAGAGACGTTTGAACAGAGACCTGTAGGAAGCACAGGAGTGAGCCGAGTGCATACCTGTTCAGTCAGAGGAAGCAGCAGTTGTAAAGGCCTGAGGGAGGAGTATGCTGGTGTGTTCTGGAAGCAGCAAGGAAGCGAGTGAGACCACAGCATCATGAAGAAGATAGAAGAAGTAGGAGGTGAGGTCAGGCAGGTGGTTGGGCCAGACCACGTAGGGCCTTGAAGGCCATGGTGGGAACTTTGAACACCTATTCTGAGTAAGATGGTACACCCCTGGAGGGTTTGCCCAGAGATGTGGCACCATCTGTTGTAAGTTATGGAAGGAAAGGCACTGGCTGCTCTGTGGAGAACAAACTTGGTGAGGGAACAGAAAGGGAGCAGGGAGACCTAGAGGAGGCCATGACAGCAACCTGGGTGATAGCAGTAGATGGTGGGAGGAGGGGCTGGATATGGATAGAATTTTAAATCAGACATGTCAAGGTTTTGATAGACTGGAAGTAGAGAGTGAGAAAAATAAAAGTCAAGTATGACACCAGAGGTTCCAGGCTTCCCAGCTGGAATGGTGAGATGAAGAAAGCTGAGAGAGGAGCAGAGCTGGGGGTGGAACAGGACTGATAATCAACTGCCCTGCACCAGTACGGAAGTGCCTGGTGTTCAACAGAAAACCTTCCATACTGGGTGATAAATTGCCGTGGTCCCAAGCCTTCGAAATGTTCCCCGCTGCCCTATCCCCTCCCTCAGCCACTGCAGGCCTCCTCACCATTCTGCAGGTAGAGTGGAGATGCCTAGCGCATGCGGGGTCTCCAGGACCAGGACACTAGCCAGCGCCCGTTCTGATGAGGCAGGGCCCCTGTCCTATAAACTGGTAAATATCTTGAATATCATCTCTGGGTGGAAATCACTAGTTAACCTAAGGGGCTAAGTCTGAGTTTCGGTCTAGAGGGCCGAGCAGCTGGCTTGGCCAGTGGTCTTTGTACCTTAGCTTTGGATGTGGCACTTTAATTTTTATGTTTCTTTTTTCAATGATTACAAATGAAATACACATTCTATAAATATAGGCAATAAAATAAAAATCCCTGACATCTAATTAATACCCTCTGATAATCTTTGTTTTAACACACAAAAGTTTAAATTAAATTAGGCACACAAACTGTGTGTATCATTTTAACCAATTTCCTCTAACTCTAGAAAATACTATTATTTTTATCATTTTTACTGTTTTATGTGATCCTTTTCCTATGATTTTATTTTTCCAGGGGTTACTGGGGATTGAACCCAAGGACCTTGTTACACGGGAAGCATACGCTCAAACCACTGAGCTATACCCACTTCCCTCCTATGATTCTTTTACATGATCTTTATCAGCTGGATAAAACTCCATCACAAATATTTTACTGTTCCCTCCTTGGACATTTAGATTGTTTAAATTTTTATGTTATTATATTTAATACCACAGTGGTCATTCTTGTTTATACACATTTATATGTATGTATTTCTTATTTCCTTTTTATAAATCCCTAGTAGTAGAAATATTAAGACAAAGAATGTGACTATTTTAAGGCTCTTGATAAGTATTGCCAGTTGGCTCTCCAAAAGAGAATTTTATCAATCATACACCTAACATGTCTACCATTTAATCACACCTTCACCAATCTGGTTTTATTAGTTTAAAATCTATGCCAATTTGATATTTGTAAAGTTGTGTCTCATTTTTTTAAATTGATCTTTGATCTTTTTTTTTTTCATCTGCGACTTTATAACGTGAAGAAACTTTCCAGTTCCTAGAATCCCAATAATGGTATAAATGATAGTGTGTTTTCTCCTACTCCCTGGCTGATCCGTGTGTTATTTTTCTCCTCTCTTCCCTGCCCACACCCCTCCATCCTCCCGTGTTGCAATTCCATACTACTCAAATGGGGGTTTGCAGACCAGTGTCAGTCCATGAACAATTGGTACAAGTCCACAGCAAGATAAGCACAAAAATTGAGAGTAAGCATTTAGAAACTTCTGTAGCAATTTGACATTTCTGTGACATCTAAGGGCATAATCGGTGAACTTTTCTTACTGAACAAAAGTGTCTCTCTGCAACAAATTGGAAATTTTAAAAATATTAAAGTAAGATAAATCAGCTGGCCTTTCTCCACAGATAGTTTGAGAAACACTGCACTACTCAGTTTACCTCCCTCTGGATTAATTTTCTTCCCTTGTAACATTTAATTTTTTACTTTGCATCTTCTCTTGTTGCTATAATCTTGAATGCCTAGCTTTTGTCTTCTGGCTTCCTGAAATAATTTCATCTCCATTGATGTCAATGTAGTTCTTCATACATTTCCTTTGTTGCAAAAGCTCAAAAGGCATGTTCAAAATGTTCCTTGCACGTTCGTGAATTTTAAGAAACACTGTCTCTGTCCCATCTCCACTGAGTTCTTGCTCTCTTTTTATATCAACATTGGGAATCAGGCTTTCTCAGAGATGCTTCAATTCCCATCTCCATTTATTCAGATTTGTTACACAAATAAATTGTGCTTTCCTTAGATAACAGGCCCTCACTGTGGCTTTCACTTGTAAGCTATGTACTGCCCTGTACTGCCTTTGTAAACTGTATCATTATTTTTAACATTTAGTTATCTTTTTCCCTTGACAATCAGTTTTTCTTCTGTACATTTTACTTATGTTTCATAATGTTAATGAATCACGGCATACATTGCAGCCCTTTGTTAAGGTGAAACAAATTAATAAGAACATCAGTTTGTTCCAGTTCCATACAACTTTTTACCGTTTATTATTTGCCCGTGTAAAGCTCCCATCCATTTTTAGATAGACTGACTTCTATTTCCAGCAATTTGCTGCAATATATTTACATTTACATATATAATTTTCATTTCAGACAATCAAAAAATAAAAATTAATTTCTCTAATCTGTTTTCTAATTGAGATCACCTGTTTCATATTATTTGTAAGTAAAATTAACAGATTCTTGGGGAGCCAGTGTAGCTCATCAGTTGAGCACCGGCTTCCTACATACGAGGTCCCAGTTTCAATCCCTAGCCCCAGTATCTATTTAAAAAAAAGAAAAACAAGAAGCTGATCCTGAAATCGAGAGCATTTGCTAATCAAAGTTTAAAATGGTAGTAAGTGAAGCCATCATCTTTTTCTCAATGGATTTTTAGCCAACTGGAAACAGAAACCCAGTGGGATCATATAGCTTTTGTTTCAGAGTTCCCTGGATACATGCTGTGAGCAGCAAGTAGGCTGTGTCTTCTGCTGATAGACTCTGGGGTATTTATGCTGCTTGGTTTATGCTGTTGCTGATGCACCTCTCCGTTTCCATTCATAGTGCTTATCTTCCAGTTCACAAATTGCATTCACTTGCAGTTTCTCATTTGAAAGAATATGGGCATATTCAGGTGAGAGCTCAGTTGTTGTGAACTGACATTTCTTATGTTGAAAGGCAGTTTCCTTGTGGCAGAAACTGTGGAAGTGAAATCAGCCCAAATTAGCCCATTATTTCTTAGATCAAAAGGCCCTCTAGCTTGCTCCAAGATTCCCTAGCTGGTAAGATTCCCCTTTGCTCCCTATGATCAGCCTTCTGTTTGTATTTTGTCAAAACCTCCTTTTAACTTACTGTACTATTTTCACCACATCTCAGCTAAAAACAGGTACTGTTGCTAAAAGTTTTAATGACCGTACAACTGATGCTTACCCAGGTTTGGGGTTCATTTGATGTTTAACACAGTGTGTCCAAAGAAGCTCATGTTTAATCAACTACTTAATTGGCAACATTTTTCACTCTCTTCAGCAGCTTCTCAGATTTTAGTGGATGGCCAGGACAAATTTGAGGGTCGCTGAAGTTCAACTTTGAAGCACAAATTAAGATTCAATAATCTTCCTTCTCTAGAGTAATTTAAGAAACTTCCCATATTTGTGAGAAAAAAGATACTGTAAACCTGTGAAGTTTTTCTACATGGTGCGGTTCTAAGGAAAGAAAATCCATACTTTTCATTGATTATCAAGATTTATTAACATCTGTTAACATTACCTAATAGCCATGCACTGAGTCATTTAGCAAATAGTATCTTTTATGAGCAAAGTATTATGCTAGACATAACATGTATTCTGTGTGTGTATGTGTATATGTGTGTGTCTGTGTGTATTTGCAACTATATATATGCTTTTACTAATTCTTTTCTGTTTTTTTTTTTTTTCAATTACACAAATTGTAGTTTATAGAAATTTTCTGCAGAAAGTAAAGAATTCCCATATTTTTAAACTTAGTTGCTTAATTCTATAGATAATATCTGTATGGAAGAGGAATTTTTTTTATTAGTATGAAAAATATGCCTACACTGCCCTTTTAGAGTTAGAGACACTGAATTAGAGAAGTTTCAGTCTGGCTTTTCTTCCTACCTCCATCTTTCCTGACCAAAGCAATCCTGTCATTGTCCTCAGTGAAGGGGGTCATTGGTGCAGATAATCTAGTCCTCAGCTAATCCTCACGATGGGCTGGGACCATGGGCCACCACATGGGGCCAGGGTCCTCATCACCCTGCTGCACGACTGTGGCTTCTCCCAGGGAAGCAGGGCAGTGTCTGGACCGTGAGGGGTAACTCCCAGGGCAAGAAGATAATCCACCAGGCAAGTAGTCCCACACAGATAATCAGGAGCCCCTTTTCCAAAGAATAACAAAAAAAAGGGGCAACTCTTCCCTCCTAGAGTCTCAAAAGCCTACCCTTTCCCCCTGGAATTCAATCATATTCAGTGATGGCCCCATACAAGGCCAGCTGAATTTTAACCTAAGAAAAGGTGTCATGTCAATATATGCACTGCCTTGGTTAGGTACGAAAGGGAAGGATCTTTCGGTTCACCCAGAGCCACAGCTGGAGAAGGAATGGAGATATAGCCCCACTCATTGTCCTTGACCCATTAACCCTGCATCCAGTTCTTGGGTTTTACTAAAGGGAAAACTTTCGGATGCCAGTAATTAATGTGAAAGTACTTCTTGATTCTCCAGTTTTTAGGTCATGGTTCTTTGAATTTGTGAGAATTAGAATTTGAATTCTAATTAGAATTCTTTGAATTAGAGTTTGAGTACATTATAGCCAAAAAGTACCACACAGCAAAATTCTCATTTGAATGCTTGTGCCAATCACATTGTTGTTTTGGAGCAGTCATTAGATCTCAAAATGTCAGAAATCTCTTTAAAGGCTTATACAGTGAAGGAAAGAACCCTGTATTTAGAAACAGAGAAAAATAGAGTTTGGATTTGTTTTCATTTTTTTTTTTCCCTTCAAAAGTCACTTTTCAAAATCTCAGTATCCAAACTGTTTCTTAGAACAAGATTTTGGGGGATAACTAATTTACCTGGTATGGATTAGATTTTAAGTTGTTTTCCAAATATGGTTCCTTATTATGGGTTTGGGGAAATATTGACTCTTGCTCACTTAAAGCAACTCTTGAAATAAATGTCTGATATGAGGTGACTTGGGGGGGGGTGGCAACAACATTGCAGATTCTTGCTGTCTTCTACTTTCCTTTCAAAATACTTCCATATTTTAAGCCAATGTGTTTCTAAACAACTAAGTGAGAAGGAAATTAACATATTTTGCCTATTAACCTCCTGCGGTTGAGGCTATACAGCTAATAATATCACTTACTAGGTGGCTCACTTACTATGTGAATTGGGCCCCGTTGTAAGTGCTTTACAGATATTAGCTCATTTAATCTTCTAAACCCTAAGAAGAAGACAGTAAAATCAGATGAGGAAACCGAGGGCCAGAGGATTGGCTTAGTCCAAAGCCCGGCGTGGTCCTGTTTGCCAAGGCCTAGCACAGGGCTTCCTAGTGACTAGGAGCCCAAGAAGCAGGTGAGCGGTGCTAAATTGGACACTGCCAACACTGGTAAAAAGTCCAAAACACTGGTTTTCACTTATGCTCTGGAGAAAAGATCAATCCACTTCCCAGGTTGGGGCTTTCCTAACGTGGCTTATTGGTCTGTGGGGCTTTGCTTTATAAGCTCACCAGAACTCTAGTACCTTGAACCCCCAGAGTCTGCCAGGCTGAGACATCATGGTCATTAAAGCTACTTAATGCCCCAAGCCAGAGCTTCAACCTGTAAAAATTGAATATCACATGGACTTTAAATGCACATCCCTTGTAAAATTTTTAAAGGTTTCTGGATTTTATTAGAATATGTGAACCAGACTGAGTATATTAAATTTATGAATCCAATTGATACAGTACCATAATAATTCAATACAATATGCTTATGTCATTAAACTCATAAAGAGGATTCTCTGAATGGCTATAATGAGTAGTTCTGATTCTGTAATCACAGGCTAACATTTTCACCCTGATGAATTTTAACCAGGAGCTCTCAGAATTCTCTATAACATCAAGAAGTAAATGCCATATTTCAAATGATGACTACTCATTTCAAGTATTTACTTTAAAACCTGGGATAGCAAGAGGCTGGCAGAAAAGAAGTATTTGCTAAGACAGAATTATTTATTAGAAATACCAAAGGGTTGGAAGAGGTTGGTGTGAAATAGAATAGGAGTTTAATTTATGGCTAATCATAAATTACAAATAAAAATCAAATAAACTTTTCCTTCTTCATGGACTAACTTTATTTCCTCACCTCTTTCTTTATTCCCAACCCCAAGTGTTTTGCTTATCTATCACTATGTGATGAATTACCCCAAAACTTTGTGGCATCAAGTCACTTCCATTTAATTCACTTATCAATTTGTGGTTCTGGAATTTGGGCAGGGCTTGACTGGGTCATTCCACTACACCAAGCAGTGTCAGAGCAGGTCACTCCTGTGGCCGCGTTCTGTTCATGGACCCACTGAGTATTGGGCTCAGCCAGGGCCCTGGAATGTGCAAGGGGGTTCTTCTCTCATAGCATCACTCGCTGCGTTCTTTTGGTTAATAGATTCACGGGGAGGGGACCACACGAGATTGGAGCCGAGGAAGCCTGGTTCATTGGGCCACCAGGGTAGCAGACTACTACACACACCACCTTCCACATCAGCTGCTTCTTTATGGCCACCTTCATCTCTTCTTGACCTTGTACTTGATAAATGGACGTTTGTCTTGAACAAAAATGGATTCCAGTTTTAGTCAGGAATTTTTAAATGACCTTGGGAATTTTGGATATTGGGAATCTCAATTTTGACATCATCCTGTCCAGAGAGATTGTAAGTATATCAGAAAGAAGACTGGATGTTGAATAAGATTTACTTCTCTCAACTGCAGTTTGTTTGTTAAAGAATCCAGGCTGAACTGGCTCTAGCTAAGATTACTTAGCTACAGCATTTGCTGATTTTATGTGTACAGGAAAAAGGATTAGGTGACCTTTCAAAGATTTTTCAAACCCATGAGTCTGTAATCAGACAGAAATAATGAGTATCTACTCTTGTTCATTGCTGGAGAGAGCCTGTGGAGAACAATTGGGCAATAGCTATAGAAATTTAAAATGCACACACCCTTTGATCCAGCAATTCCATTTTAGGAATTTACTGTACAGGTAGAGCCACACAGTTACTGATATAAATGAGGTTATTTATTACAGTGTTGCTCATGGTAAACGTCATTCTCCATTCTTTCATCAACAAATATTTATTGAGCACCTACTATGTGTCAGGCACAGCAGAAACTACTGGGTACACAGCATATGAATAAAATAGCCACAAGTCCTCCTCCTCATGCAGTTTTCATCCTAGTCGGATCACAAAGAATTGAAACAACCCATATGTCCATTAATAGCAGACTGGTACAGTCAGTTTCAGAACAGGGACACTCTATGTGCTTCTAGATAATGGTCTTCAATATGAATTAAATGAACAAAGTAAGCAGAAGAGTGTGGATAATATGTACCTGTTTGTGTAGGTAGAGGTTAGATGTATTTGCTTATGTAGGCATTTTAAAAAGTTCTGGAAACATACACAAAAAAACTAACAAGAAATTGTTTTAGATGGAAGGAGAGAATTGGGAAAATGCAGGAGAGTTGAAAGGTAGGTTTTTCACACTATGTCTGTGTGTGTGTATTAAATTTTTGAACTGTCAAAATATTACTTCTTCTAAAAGTATATAAATTTGAAAATCATGAATATCAGTGCATACTCTGAGCTCAGAACTCTTGTATTAGAAGCCATGATTGCTCCAAAATCTTAGCCTGGAGCTGTCCTGCCCAACATAGTGGCCACAAACCATATGTAGCTACTTAATTTTAGGTTAATTAAGATTAAATAAAATTTAAAATTCAGTTTCAGTCATACCAGCCACATTTCAAGTGATCATTAGACACATAGCTACTGTATTGGTCAGCACAGATAGAAGACACTTCCATCTTCACAGAAAGTTCTTTTGGACAGTGCCACTCTAGTCTTTAGTGTTCAGCATACCATGAACCCATGAGAACTTGTGAGGAAGTCGGGATGGTCCCTGTTCAGGCCCAAGGGGCTCATGGTGCAGAGGTTCCCAGCCAGGGACTATGAGTGTGATCTCTTGAGACGAGTGGGCCAGCAAGCTCAAGGAACTGGATTTGGTCAATAGCCAGAATGAGCTTGGTAGTGGTTCTTCCCCACAGCCTCCAGATAAGAGCCCAGCCTATGTGACATCTTGATTTTGGCCTTGTGAGACCACAAGCAGAAAACCTAGCCACACTGGACCTACAGAAGCTAATAAATATTTGGTGTTTAAGCTGCTGTTTTTAGTAATGTTTTAGTCTGCAATAGACAAATGATATAGGTACACAGGTCAGATCTACCCTGTCACCTGTGTTTATGCTATCCGTGGTCATTGCTTGAATGTGCTAGCATTGTGAGCCATGGAGACCCAGCTGGGGCCTGCCACCTATGCCTCCTATATCTGACACCTTGGCTGGTGGCTAAGTCTCATTGCCACCAGGGTCTGTGGTGGTCACGCTTACACATTGGGGCTTTGGCTAGCTGCCCAAGTTGAAATAGCTTGGCTCTCCGAGGAGAGACATTCCCTTGGAATTGTGTCACTGGAACAGACAATGAAACTGACCATGATGGTTCCCTGCTCAGCCTGCCAGGCTACTGGGTGCAAAGCATTCCCAACCAGGACAGCCCACCCCAGGAAGATAGGGTGGGGTGGGGCAGGAATTTTCTGTCCTGTTATTTAAGTACCTACTTAATATCCTTGATTTTGTCTCTTGGCCCTCATGCCTAAAATTTATTATCTGGCCCTTTACAGAAAAAGTTTGCCCACCTCTGATTTAGCTCAAAAGAGGTTTACAAAAGGTGTTTAAGCATCAGTGCAGACCTACTGCAAGGACCCAAGGAAGAGTCTCTCTGGGTGTTAAAATGCAGGTTTTACAGTGGCTCAAGGTGCCTTCAAGCCGTGGCAGAGGAAAGAGAAGTTCAGGCTTATGAGGCACTTGGAGACTAATAAGGGTCCTCTGAGATCATGAACATTGCTGCTGAGAAGGCTTACCCAAAATGGTGCCTGGAGACAGCCCTGAAGGACTCCATGGGCCCAAAGAGAAGAGAGACCACCAGTGCGTGGTACCTGGAACGCCGCCCCCAGACCAGCAAGAGGAGTGGAAGAGACCCAGGCCATAGCAGTCCACTTCCTGAGTGGGCTCTGCACGTTGCCCAAGCTCCAATCTTGCTGACTTTACCCTTCGGGTCTTGGCTCAAATATTACCAATTCCCAGGACTAGGCTAGGTTCCTTTCCTCTGTGCTCCAGAAGCCTCTCATTCTTGTTCTCTTGTAGCCACACTTACACTTACTACTGGTTTACCTGTCCGTCTCCCTGACAGGACTGCAAGTAACTTGGGAAAAGAACTGAGGCCTCTCCACTACTGAATCCTAAGCACCTCGCCCAGTGCCTGGCATGTACCATTTTCAATAAATATTTGCTGGGTGCATGAATGAAGTCTGAAGAGAGGGAAGTCAACATAGATCAACCTTGAGCTAGTCCTTAAAAGATAAGTAGGACATAGATGATGAGAACAAAACACCATAGGAACAAGCAAGGAATGATGTTGAGCAGTAAGGAGAAGGCTTGGAGCAGCCCATGCATCTTCTGAGGGCAAGGGCTATGTCTGTTTTATTCAATACTAGCTGCCCAGTGCTTGGTACATGGCTTCATATAGTGTAGGTGTGTCATAAATATGTGCTGAGTGAATGAACTGCTTGAATTAAATTGTCTAAATTTTATTAGAGTGTGGAGGACATTTAGGGGCATGTTGGGAAAGGAACCCAGCATATGTGATTCAGTGCAGCCAAATTTTAGGATTCCTATAAAGCTGAAGAACCTAAATTAAGGTGTTCAGACCTAAATTTATTGGCGTTTATTGGGAAGATATAAGTGGGTAAATCATATTGGTCTCACTGGATCAGTTCATCACACATGGTCAGTTGTGGCCAGGCCTCCTTCAGGTCTAGAAACATCTCTGCATATCTCCATCCGAGCTTGATCTAGCTTCAGAGTTCATCAGTTGATGGATAATTTTCCAAGCGCTGCAAGGTAAATGAAACTTCTAAATCTTATTAGACTGATATAGTTGTCTTTAAGCTGTCTCCATGACAATTGACTTCTGGGAATGAGGAGTGTCATTGAACTCTCGTCCCTGTAAGTCACAATGGAAAGGCAGATAAGTCCCCATTACATTTTTAAAGAACATTTCACTTTTAATAATTTTAATAACTTCAAATTAAATTATGGGTTTATATTAAAATTTTGTAAAATGAAGAGGGCCCCACAACAATGAGATGGCTGGGAAAATCATTAGAATGACACAGCTGGGGTGATCTATTGCACACGAAATGAGCAGTAAGCTGCGGTTATAGTCACGAACCCTATTAAAACAGAAACTTTTTAATAGCATAAAATGGTCATGCTTTTATCCCTCTTCTAATTAAAACTGAGGGAAAGGAGCCAACAGATACGGAGGCTGAGGTCTTTCAAATGCTTCTGAAGGCCCTGTTCTCATTTCTGCATCTTAGACACACACACACACACGGAGGAGTTGATTGGAATCCAAAGCCCATTCTGGGTACCTACATGAGTGTGAGATGGACAGCCCCAAAGAGAGGACACATTACATTTCAGGCTTAAAGTTGTACCTGGAGAATTATATTAGGCTATTTTTTACTTTCTCCTGAGTTTGAGTCATTTTCCCAACCTCTTATGGCCTAGTGACCTTGGCCAAGTCACTACCTCTTAGAATCTCAGTTTCCTTATCTGTAAACAAAAGATAAGCATACTTGCCCTTCCTCCTTCCTAAGGACATCTTAGGAGCCATGTGAGCTCTTGAACCAAGAAATGCTTTGTAAGCCAAACAGCATTGTACAATTGCCTGCAGAACCAAATCCAGCCTTCTGAACCAGATTCAAAGCTCCCTATTTCAAGTCCTGTTCCCCTACACGGCTCCCCTACACATGTGGGCCTTGTTCCCTTGTTTACACTGTTTCCTGAACTTGGATACCTCTCCTCCTTCCTGCCTTACCCTCTTCCTGCCTTCCCGCCTTCTCGCCTTCCCTCCTTCCCCTGATCTAAAACCTTCCCTTTCAAGATCCCCGATCTAAAATGGAATTGCTCCAAGATGGGGAGGGGCCATACAAGCTAATACCCTACTGATCTCACAGGTTTTTCCAGGATGGACTAGAGAACACCTGATCAATGCCTATGACTGGACTAGCATTTTATCCAGAAGGTCTAGAGTTGAAAATAAAAATCCAGCCAAGGCTAGATTTTGCCCACACTCCTCTCTTTGGTAGAACATTAGATACTTTTATCCCAATAACTTCAAAGCACTTTTAGCTAGAGCTCAGACTGAAATTGGATTGTAGATCACACATGAATCATGTTAATATAATGACCTTCACCAAGAATAGCTGAAATGAAGTAGCATATAGGAGCAAATTATATTTTCAATTTTTTTAATCCTGATTGAGTGTATTGATTGAGTTATCAGGTTAAAGCTCTAAAATAATTGACTGAATTCTTGCTGAATTACCCTGTAATGCTGTAGGGAGTATGTTTCACTTCTGGGAACTTATTAACACAGCCAATAGACCATATTAGCCTATGTTTTGGTTCAAAACATTAATAATGTTTAGTCGTCGTCTTTTGAAATGGCATTGGAATCTTAAATATTGGCCTGTTTGTAGCAGAGTTTGGGGCAGGAGCCTTTCAGCCTAACGCTTAGCTGGATGTACCACTTAGATGAACTGACCCATCTGAAATCTTTTTCATGAAAGCCTCTTGACCTTTTCCTAAGTGAAAAGCACCGTAGGCAGATACCTCAAATGTGAAAACAATTTAATCCCTGAGGAGCTTAGTTGTGATGTAGGTAGAAGGTTTCGTCTGATTCCTTGCCAACTGCCACATGCCTTCCACTTTTGGATTATGTCAGTTAACTTGACTGCAAACAATAGAAAAAGAGTGTGGCCAGAGTAAGCAAATGGGCTTATAAACTCCCAAACCTCAGGAACTGAGCAGAGACCAAAAGCGCTCTTGAAGAATAAGCAGTTGCCACACCCTACGCTTCAATCCCTGAACTTCTCATATTCTTCAGAATGCTTTGTGGCAGCATTTTGCAATGTGGCAGAGCCTTGCCCAAAGGACCTTTGGTTCCAGTGGTAGCACAATTAGCTATTTGGCTGTGAAATGCTCATTCCAGAATATGAGACAAAGTCAGCCATATAACAAACCCCAAAATACTTGGCTTTTCTTGTGCAATCTGTTGCTTGCACCCCATTCCTGATAACCAATCTTTGCATCTGATGTAATTCCCAATATGTAAGTAAGCTAATGTAAGCAAGGAGAAATATTGGAAAGTTATAGGATCGGGGAGGATGGAAGAACTCAGAAAATCAGTAGGATGCTGATGGTCCAGGGTTGGGGATGGAAAGGAACCAAGGAACCAACCTTCATAGAGCCTAAGGCAGAAAGGATAGCCATGGCCTTCTTGTCAGAACCGTCTGGCCAGGAGGCATGGTGTTGTTGTCATGACAGTCTCTAGTTTTCCTTTCTGTCCTTAGGCCCCCCTATCAAAGTTCAAATCCTGGGGCAGCACATCTGATGGGATGAACTTTGGTCACACATCTGACATTATGCTGTATTGGGCCAGGGGAGAGGAATATTTGGCACTTTGGGGTACTCCAGTAGGAGTCAGTGGCTCACTAGAATAGGGAAAGGTGCTTCTTCAGAAGAGGATCTAGGTGCTATTTGAGAAGGGAGATGGATGCAACACAGTCTGAAAATGGGCATTTCCCACCAAAGCACTTTAAGTGTAGGTAAGATACTGGAGCCTAAGCAGAACTGCATTGGACTTCATATAGAAAAGTACTGATCTCACAGGGAGAGAGGTATTTTTCCCATGTTTGTATGGAATATTAACTTTAGAGGGCCCAGTGTCCACTGATTATGATGAGAGTACCAATAGGCCCAATAAAGGCAGCGTATCTGGGCCAAGCAGCCAAGATGACCAGTATAGACAGCATTACCCAGTGGAAGGCAGTTGTGCTCAGCAGAGGGGGCTAAACCAGAAAAGAAAGGAATGGTGGACTCTGGATGACAGCCTAGTGATTAAGGTCCAGTCTCTGGAGTTAGGAGATATGGATTTGAGTCCTGGTTCTCCCACTTAGATTTTCTGTGACCTTTGACACATTAATTAAATTTCCTGGACCTCAGTTTCTTCATCTTTAAGACAGAGAAAAATAGTTCCTACCTCATAAAGTTATTGTGAGAATTAAATTAAATATAACATTAAAAATTCTTCTCACAGTGCCTAGAATATTGCAAACTCTTGTTTGTAGAGGTCTTTGCAGATAAGAGTAAATAACATAAAATAGAAAGGGCCTCTTTTGGAAAGAAGTGGATCAGTAGCCTACTGTGGAATGGTTCTGACAATCTGCGCATCTCTCATATTTCTGCTCATCTTTTTTTTTGGCCTCTGCTTTAAAAGCTTACAGTCCCCTATAGTATTTTGTCTTTTGTGTTTGTTTGTTTGGTGGGGGGTTAAAATCACACATCAGGGTAACACTTGCTTTGGAACATACCCATGGGATCCATCTCTCCTACTTACTTTTACCTCCACTTGCTGCCCCAAGTAGGTGGACTTTCTTAAACAATAAAATGTGTCCAAAGCCTGTAGAAGAAAGGCACTTTATGAATCAAGGTACCCTTGTGCCAGTATTGAAATATGCCTTAAAGATTAGCATCTAAATTTGATTTTCTGAAAGTATTGATAACATAAAACCTTATTTATACTTTAGTATGGGTCCAAGAAACAAAAATATAAATTACCAGTTGACTATGATGGTGGTATAAGATGCTCCAGAGTGCCACTCTCCCAAAGAATCTTTTAACAACTAGCAAAAACCGAGAGAGCCATCTTCCTTAAATCTCTGATATATAGTGTGATGGTTAGGCTAATGTGTCAACTCGGCCAGGTAGTTGTGTCCAGGTGTTTGTTCCAGCAAGCACTGGGCTAATTGTAATACGGGAGCATTTGTGGACTTCGATCACCAGTGAGTTTACTGCGTGGATGGCTGATTATATCTGCATCAATCAGGGAGATTGCATTATCGATGGGTGGTGCTTTTATCCAATCAGTTGAATGACTTAAGAGTGGAGGTGATTTCAACATTCAGAGAGAATTTCCCAGCTCGTCGTTGGACAGGCAACTTCTCCCAGAGACTCATCAACGACCTTTCATTGGAGCCCCTGGTTTGCAGCTTGCCTGAGGAACCTGGACTTGTGAGTCCCCACGGTCGCGTGAGAGACTCTTTTAGAGTTCCATATTATTCACAGACATCTCCTGCTGATTCTGTTTCCCGAGAGAACCCTGACTAATACATATAGTTAAAGGTTACAGTAAAACTCATCTTTAAACCAGTAGAAACTTGTGGTACCTTTGCCCCCCACCCCCACCCCACCGCCTGATGCAGTGTGGAGGCAGCTTGCACTCCAATTGTGGGTCCCTGGCCCTATTCCATAGGAAGTAGAGTAACCCCTATGTGCCTACTGGGGTGCCTGTTTGTTGATTCCAAACTATTGGGTGGCAACCTGAAAGAATGAACCAGGAAACTTGTCTATGGCTTGCCCTCCCAGAACTTACCCGACAGACAGAAGCAATTTGCTGACAGATAAAGCAGTGTAAAAAACAATTAAGGCAGAGCGTTGTAAGGCAAAGGATTACCTGCTTTAAGATACACAATAGATCACCCAGGATGCGGAGAGTGTCTATTTCATAGGGAATAGAGGGGGCATTCAGATTCCTATAAATGGGGAAATTCCTAAGGCCATAAAAGCAAGCACAAACCCGGGACAAAAAACAGGCTCAGAAAAGACTGAGAGCACCCTGCATTTCACTTTCACCTCTGGCTGATGTTTTTGATAGGATGGCTAAACTCAGAAGGAGAGCACCAGCCAATGCAGAACCAATTTGAAGAACCTGAAAAATGTTTTTTGCATTGGTTTGTTTTTGTTAGTGCCTAGCACTCAAGGAAATCTCATATCACTAACTGGATAAAAACTTCAGGAAAAGACAGCTCAGGGACTAAATCCCAGAGCTAATAGATGAGTAATAGGTGCAGTATACAACAAAAGATTTCACGACTAGCAAATAAAATGGAAATGGTTTATCCAGAGGAACAAGATAAACATTGAGAAACCATCAACAGAGAAAAGACTTTTGACATACCAGACAAAGACTTAAAAAAATGGTCTTTAATATGCTCAAGGACATAAAGGCAAACATGGAGAAAGAACTAAAAGGTATGAATATGAAAAAAATGATGAGTAAACAATATGAGAATTTCAACAAAGAGATAGAAATTATAAAAAGAAATTAAACAGAAATACTGGAAATGACGACTACAATAGCTGAAATGAAAAATTCCCTACATGATTTAAACAGCAGATTGGAAGTGGCACAAGAGAGCATCATTGAACTTGAAAACAAGACAGATGAAATGATTCAAGCTGAGGAGCAGAAATAAAAAAAGAAGGAAAACAAATGAACAGACCTAAGAGACTGGTAGGACACCATCAAACACACCAATATATGTATTATGGGAATCAAGAAGAAGAGAGAAATGGGCAGAAGGAATATTCAAAGAAATAATGGCAGAAAATTTCCAAAGTTAACAAAAGACATGAATATGCACATTCAAGAAGCTCAAAAGTTAAACTCAAAGAGAACCATGCCTATACAGTAGTCAGACTGATGAATGCCAAGGAAAAGGAGAGACTTCTGAAAGCTGCAATAGACAAACAATGTAAGGAAATCCCAATAAGATTAAGTGCTCATTTTTCATCAGAACTATGGAGGCAAGAAGGCAGTGGAAAGAAATATTTAAAGTACTGAGTGGAAACAATTGCCTACCAAGAATTTTATATCTAACAAGACTCATTCAATAATGAAGGAAGATTAAGATATTCCCAGATAAACAGAAGCTGAGGGAGTTTGTCACTAGACTGTCCTACAAGCATTGCTAAAGGGAGTTCTTCAGATTGAAAGGAAACAACACTAGACATTGGATCAAAGCAGTATAAAGAAATAAAGACCTTGATAAAGGTAATCACATGAGTAAATGACAGTACTATTGTATTGTGGTTTTTGGTAATTAACATCACTTTTTACTTCTAAAAGTTCTAAAATGCATATACATAAAAAATAATGATAAATCCATGGTTTTGGACATAAAACATATAAAGTTAGAATTTGTAACAAGTACGAGAAAAAGGTGGGGGGGGTATGGAGGGATATAGGAACAGTGTTTGAGCATATTATTAAAGTTAAGTTGGTGTCAAATCAAATGTGATGGCTTAAGCCCTGTAATAGCCACAAAGAAAATATCTGAAAAATAATACAGAATGAAATGAGAAGAGACTCAAAATAGCACACTACAAAAAATCAAATATGAAAGTAGGCATTAACAAAAGAATTTATGGACCAAAACAGGTACAAGACTTAGAAACATGAAATAAGCAAAATGGCAGAAGAAAGCCTTGTCTTTCCAGTAATTACTTTTAATGTAAATGGATTAAATGTTCCAGTCAAAAGGCAGAGATTGGCAGAATGGATTTTTAAAAATGCATCATCCAACACTGCTGTTTGTAGGAGACTCACCTTTTTTTTTTTTTTTTTTTTTTACCGGGAGGTCCCGGGTATCGAACCCGGGTCCCTCCATATGGGAGACGGCCGCCCAACCATCTGAGCCACATCTGTCCCCCAGGAGACTCACCTTAAGTTCAAAAACACAAGTAGGTTGAAAGTGAAAGGATGGAAGAGAATATGCCATGCAAATAAATAGTAACCAAAAGAGAGCTGGGGTAGCTATACTAATATGTGCTAACAAGTCAGAAACTATTTTGAGGGACAAAAAATTGTCACTGTATACTGATAAAGGGATCAATACAATAGGAAGACATAATAATTATAAATGTATATGCACCTAACAGCAGAGCCCCAATATGAAGCAAATATTGACAGACTTGAAGGAAGTAATAGACAGTATTACATTAATAGTAAGAGGTTTCAATATATCGTTTTAATAATGGTTAGAACATCTAGATATAAATAATGAAATAGAAGACTTGAATGATACCATAAACAAAGTAGACCTACCAGACATATACAGAACACTTCACCCACAGCAGCAGAATACTCATTCTTTTCAAGTGCACATCAATCATTCTCCAGGATAGAAAATATTTTATGTCACAAAACAAATCTCAATACATTTAAAGATATTTAAATCATACTGTGTATCTTCTTCAACCACAATGGAATGAAGCTAGAAATCAGTAACAGGGAGTAATAGAAAATTCACAGATATGTGGAAAATAAATAATACTGTCTTAGCCAATGGGTCAGATAAGAAATCAAAAGTGAAATTAGGAAATATCTTGTGGCAAATGAAAAGGAAAACACAACACACCAAAACTTATAGGATGCAGCAAAGGCAGTGCTGAGAGTGAAATTTATAGCTCTTAATGCTTATATTAAAAAGAAGAAAGGTCTCAAGTCAGAGACCTGACCTTACAACTGGAGGATTTAGAAAAAGATGAGTAAACTAACCCCAAAGCAAGCAGAAGGAAGAAAATAACAAAGATTAGAGCAGAAATAAGTGAAATAGACAATTTAAAAAATGTAGAGACTCAGTAACACCAAAAGTAATCCGTTGAAAAGATTGATAAAATCGACATATCTTTGGCTAGACTGACAGAAAAAATGAGAGAGGATGTGAATAATTAAAATCAGGAATGAAAGGGGGCGGGGGGACATTACTAACAACTCCACAGAAATAAAAAGGATTATAAGAGGATCCTATGAAGAACTGGACACCAACAAATTAGATAACCAAGATGAATTGGACAAATTCCTGGAAACATACAAACCTCCTACACTGACTCAAGAAGAAATAGAAGATCTCAATAAACCAATAACAAGGAAATAAATTGAATCAATAATCAAAAAACTCACCAAAACAACAACAAAAAGTCTAGGACCAGATTACTTCACTGGTAAATTTTACCAAACATTACAAAAATTAACACTTCAAACCTTCTCAAACTATTCTAAAAAATTGAAGAGGAAGGATGCTCTCTGACTCATTTTGTGAGGCCAATATCACCTAATATCAAAGCCAGATAAAGATACCACAAGAAAGGAAAATTACAGACCAATATTTCTTAAGAATATAAATGTAAAAGTCCTCAACAAAATACTAGCAAACTGAATCTTAACAGCATGTTGAAAGAATTATACACCATGACTCAGTGGGAGTTATCCCAGATATGCAAAGGTCGTTCAACATATAAATTAATTAATGTAATACATCACATTAATAGAACAAAGGAAACAAAAAACATGACCATCTCAATTGGCAAAATTCAGTACCCCTTCTTGATAAAAGCACTTAGAAAACTAGGAATATCACACTTCCTCAATGATAAAAGGTATATATGAAAAGCCTACAGCTAACAACATACTCAACAGTTAAAGACTGAAAACTTTCCCTCTAAGATTGGAAACAAAGCAAGGATGCCCAGTGTCACCACTGCTATTCAACAATTAATGATAGTGGAAATTCTGATCAGAGCAATTAGGCAAGAAAATGAAATTAAGGCATCTAAATTGGAAAAGAAGTAAAACATTTCTTATTTGCAGATGACATGATCCTTTATATAGAAAATCCTGAAAAATCCACAACAAAGTTACTAGAGCTAATAAATGAATTCAGCGTTAGTAGCAGGGTACAAATCAATGCACAAAAATAAGTAATGTTTCTATACACTGGAAATGAACAATCTGAAGAGGAAATCAAGAAAAAAAATTCCATTTACCATAGCAACTAAAAGAATAAAATTCTAGGAAAAAATATTTAAAAAGAAAACAAAATTCTAGGAATAAATTTAACCAGGGGTATAAAGGGCTTCTATATAGAAAACTATAAAACATTTCTAAAAGAAATTGAATATCTAAATAAATGGAAGGACACTCTGTTTCATGGATTGGAAGACTAAATATTGTTAAGATGTCAATTCTACCTAAAATGATTTATATATTTAATGAAATCCCAATCAATATTCCAACAGCCTACTTGGCAGAAATGGAAAAAGCCAGTTATCAGATTTATATGTATGGGCAAGGGGCACCAAATAGCCAAATCCATCTTAAATAAAAGAGAAAAAAGTTGAAGGATTCATACTTCCAGGTTTTAAAACTTATTACAAAGCCACAGTAATCAAAACAGCATATAGATTAGTGGAATCCAACTGAGAATTCAGAAATAATCCCTCACATCTATGGTCAATTGATTTTTGATAAGGGTGTCAAGTCCACTCAATGAAGAAAGAATAGTCTCTTCAACAAATGGTGCTGGGCCAACTGGATATACATATGCAAAAAAATCCTAACATATACAAAAATTACCTTGAAATACATCAAAGACCTAAATATAAATAGAAAAACTCTAAAACTTCTTAAAGAAAACCTAGGGAAGCATCTTCAGGATCTTAAAATAGAATGGTTTCTTACTTAGACTTTACACCAAAATTATGAGCAACAAAATAAAAAATAGATAAATGGCATTTTATCTAAATTAAATACTTTTGCACATCTTGAAAGTAAAAAGACAGTCTACAGAATGTGAGAAAATATTTGAAAACCACATGTCCAAAAAGGGTTTAATATCCAGAATCTATAAAGAAATCCTACAACTCTCCAACAAAAAGACAACCCAATTAGGAAAGAAGAAAATGGGCTAAAGACTTGGATTGACATTTCTTCAAAGAAGTTATACAAATGACTCATAAGCACATGAAAAGATGCTTACCATCACTGTCCATTTAGGGAAATGAAAATCTAAACCATAGTGAGATACTATTTCATACCCTCTAGAATGGCTACTGTTATAAAAAACAAGCCTGGAAAATAAAGGTTGGAGAGGATATGGAGAAATAGGAACACTCGTTCATTGCTGGTGGAAATGTAAAATGAATGGTGCAGCCACTGTGGAAAACAGTTGGGTGGTTCCTCAAACTGTTAAGCAGAGAATTATCATATTGCCCAGCAATCCCACTTCTAGGTATATTTGCAAAAGAATTGAAAGCAGGAACTTAAACAAATATTTGCATTCCAATGTTCATAGTGTCATCATTCACAATTGCAAAAAGATGGAAGCAACTCAAGTGTCCATCAACAGGTGAATGGATAAACAAAATGTGGTATATATATATATAATGAAATATTATGCCACCACAAAAAAGAATGAAGTTCTGTAGCAACATGGATGAACTTTGGAGATATGTTGAGTAAAATAACCCTGTCACAAAAGGACAAATATTGTATGATCTCACTGATACTCAATAATTAGAATAAGTGAATTCATAGAGTCATAAACTCAAATACAGTTTACCAGTGCTGGGTGAGTATGGGGATTGGGAGTTAATGGTTAATTAGAACAGTGTTTTCTGTTTGGGGTGATAAAGAAGTTTTGATAATGAATGGTGGTGATGACTGCACAACATTGTGGACATAATAATTAACAGCACTGAATTAGATATGTGAATGTAGTTAAAGGGGGAATTTTAGGTTTGTACATATGTTACTAGGTTAACATTTAGAAAAATAGGACTTTACAACACAGTGAACCCTTTTGTAAACAGTGGGCTATGGGTGGTAGTACAATTATAAAAATGTTCTTTCATTAATGTTCACACGAATGAAGGTGCTAATAATAGGGTGGTTTTTGGGAGCTCTGTATTTTATACATGATTTTTCTGTAAATCTACAGCTTTTCTAATTTAAATAGGGGAAATTTTAGGTTTTACATATATATAGCTAGATTAATTTTTAAAAATATAAATAACCTAGATTAATGTCCAATATAGTTGTTATTATTCTTAAATTCTTTTTGCCAACTTGGTATAACATCCTGGTCATTGGTCTCCATCATTGTCATGGCCTTTTCCTTTTCTCTCCTGCTGCCTCTGTCCTCCCTTCTGTACCATCTCTTCTTCCCTTGTCTTCCTGCATCTTTTTGAGGTCTCCTTTTGTTCTCTTGGCCTCTTCTTCCCCTTGATTGCTCACTCTCAGTCATGCCCTACCCCAGTCCCCTTCTTGCTTTTCCATCATATTTCCTGCTTTGCAGTCTTTAGGAAGTATCCAAGGCAGGAATGTTAGGTTGCACAACTCCAGGGGGTGCAACTGCTGTTCTCAGCAGCCCTCACCCAGGGCGTTTAACAGAGCCAGGACTCAAGTGTGGCAAAGGGTGCCAGGTTCAGCAAGGGTTGCAGCCTTCTGAGGTCTCTCCCAAGCTACAGAGATTTAAATATGCCTACTTTTCTTTTAATGGAGAAAATGTCATGAGAAAGTCAGCAACAGAAGTTGAATATTGGATTTCACAAATCCTTTTCTTTCTTTGTCATTCTGACTCTGATAAGTCGTTTAAACTTCTCATGTTCTTCAATTTTTTTTTGCTGTAGTCTTTTATAAATTGTACTGCCCTGGGGATGTAGCTCAGCTTCTGAACCTATTTTTCACATGCCAGGAAGGTCTAGGATGTCTTTGGATCAAAAATAAAAGGATAGCTTTGACAGGAAGATTTTAGTCGCCCCGCCCCAGCTGCAGATACTATGGAAAACATTGTGAGCACAGGCAACAAAAATTACTAATATAAATATGTGTATCTATGTGAATATTTTATATACAATATTACACATATATTTAAAACATGTAATAGCAGAGTTCTGGTACATTGGCTGGTCTTGGAGTGAGCCTAAAACCCTAAGGGGAAACGTCTTTATTGTCAAGATAGTGATAAACTGACTCACCAGACACCAGGACTATGTGGAAGTCGATTTCCTTTTGAAGAAGAAGGACCAACCTGTCACTGCTGTATCCCTTGTGTTAAAATCAGTCAGTAGTTCTCACATGGAATTCTTTATAGCAGTGGGAATGAGCAAACTAAGCTACACACAACAATGTGCACGAGGCTTCCAGACAGCCCATTAAGCAGCAGGACCCAGGCACGAGAGCACAACCTGCGTGAATCTGTTAACATGAAGTTCAAAAACAAGCAAAACTAATTTGTGGTGCCAGAAGTCAGGATAGTGGTTACCCTTGAGGGAAGGATTGTACTTGGCAGGAGGAAGTATGAGAAGGGCTGCCTGGGAACTGGAAGTATTCTATCATTTCTATCCAGATGCTGATCACACAGACTTGTTCACGTCGTGAAAACTGAGCTCTACATTTATGATGTGTGCAGTTTTCTATATGTACTTCAATTTGAAAAGGACACCAAAATCAATCATCAAAATTTCTTCTAAGTGCATTCCCTAAGCTTGGCAGTGTGCCAGGGATGATAGGGGTCTGCAAAGATGAATAAGATATTGTATGTGACCTTGGGAATCTTCTGGAATTTCATCTTCCTCCACTGGCCATAGCCCCAGTCCTTTAGTTTCATCATCACAGGGGAGAATTTGCTCAGCCCACTTGAAGCAGGTGGGTCTGTGCACAGCCAGCTGGGGTCATGCCTCCCCTTCTGTGCTTTAGAGCACTTTGGAGTCCCTGCAAAGAATACTTCCTCATCAAATCATTACTCTGCACCAGGGAAGCAGTCTATTTAAAGGAAGTTCTCCTGCTAAGCAGAGATTTGTTTTGCAAAGTTTTCAAAAACACTCTTCTGTAATATTGAGAATTAGATCAGATCTTTCCATCTTGAATTTTCATCAAGACATGCTGAGTTTATTTAAAGAAAAAGGCATTAACTGCCATTATTTTACTGTTTACTTTTTATGCCAGTACTCTGGCAGGGAAGGTGTTTCAAATACTTTCTTATTTTCTTTTATTTATATTTTTAACTTTCACTTCTCATTATACCCTTGAGGCTTTATTGGCCCTTTAAAAGGACCCTACTTTGTGAGCTAATTGTAACAAATGTTGATACAACATCTCTTCCCAGATTTAAACTACCTACTATTCTGCAGAATTCATCTTGAAGGCAGACTTGTGGCAAACATTTGTCTGCACATTAAGGTAGACTATGGGAGATCTAAAGCAGGGAATGCACAGGAGCTGCAGGGAGGTGCCCGCATGCTGTTGCGCTCCACTCGCTCCTTGTGCTTCCGCACCTAAAGAGCCTCGCTCTTGATCTTCCCAGACACTCAGTCATGCACATGCATTTCATTGCTAGCACTGGTGCTACTCGGCTGTACTCTGGTACTAGTAACCATGTTTGATGGAATTCAAGTCCCTCTAAAGGGTCCTCCAGCCCCCCCTCCCCCCAAAAAAGTTGAAGTCCAGTGCCCTTTTGCGTCTCTGATGTAAATAAGTACGAAGATTAAGATCTTCATTTGTCAGATTTTCATTTGGTTTGGGCACCTTCTTATCTCGGCATGATTTCAATTTCCGTATCCTTTCCTGAAAGGCTACCTTGAGAACCAGTAAGTGAGGGATATTGAAAAAACAAAACAGAGTTTAAATTAGGAACACTTGCTTTCAAATCTTCTGTCTCAGTTATTACCCTTGCTGCCTGGACTAAGTCATGTCACTTTTCCCAGTTTCCTCACCTGAAAATGTGTATTACAATAGTAATAACTAATTCTAGGCAGAGTATGATGCTAACATAAAGTTAAGTGAATTAGGAAACTTTTGGGGGGTGATACAAATGTTTATCTTGATTTAGTGGTGGTTTAATAGGTGTATACATGTGTATACTTAACAAATGGCACATGTAAATAACATCTGGTTTGTTGTGCATCAGTCATACAGCCATAAAGTTGTAAATTAAAAAAATAGCTGTGTTAGAAGACTTTTTAGAAACTGCAAATTACTATTCAAATATTAATTATTAGTAATCCTTGTTATTTGTTAGAAAGTAACCAAAATTTTTCCCTTGGTCTGCTTTTAGAAGTTAAATTCCAGGTTGTCATTTCATGCAGGTAGTTGAATTCTACTCTCTCTAGGCCAGGATTACTCAACTGATAATTCTTTGCCATGGGGGCTGTCCGAGGCATGGCGGGTTGTGGAGCAGCACCTCTGGCCTCCACTAGGTGTCGGTAGCAGCCCCCTCCCCAGCTGTGTCAATCCAAAGTGCCTCCCAACAGTGGCAGATATCTCCCGGGCAGAACCGCCCCTGGTTGTGCACTACTCCTCTGGACCTAGGCCGCGTCTTTTTTCTTACTCAGAATCCATAATTCTTATCTTTAACTTCTAAGTTCTTGGCTGGATTGTTTACATTTTTCAAACAAGCCTAAACAGTAACAAAACACCCCCCACTGCCCGTTTCTTGACCTGAAGTAGTGACTCTTACTGTGTGTCCTCTTTTCCTTCATTCCACACCCAGCACCAGCACCTGTTTTTATCCCCAGCATCTCGCCTCCTCTTCTGAGACATGCTTTACTTCTTCAGTACCAGAAAAGGCACACAATGTGGCAAATGCACGCAGCTGGGGGAGGGAAAGTGATTCAGAGCAATTAATCTAAGTAAGAATTTCTTTTTGTTGATGATTATACCATTTGCAAAATGATCTGTAAATATTAGTACTTGGAACTGACCCCCTGGCCCCTAGTTTTTCTTTTACTTTAGTTTTAGGATTCAAAAGAAGTATATTGACTGAGCAATTTAAAAATGCTAATAAGCAGCATGTTTATCCTTGTACAGATGGCTAGCATTTTTTTCCTTTTAAATCATCTTTCTACTTAATGAGTGAGTTGGGGGGGAAATGACTTTTTCAAAAACAGAATCTTAACTCTAGTAATTCTGTTGCTGGAAGGCAGAGTCCCCTGCCTGGCTCCCTGCTCGCATGGTCCACAGATAGGCCTGCGGCAATGTGGATTGCTATGAATCAGAGCCCTGACCAAAGAAACTCCCCTTCTCTATGTGTACAGGGTGGCTGTGCTTTCTCTCCTAGGTACACTGATAGTCAAGGCAGTTAAGGAGATTCCTTACGTGCTGCTTTCCACTCTTTCAAGGTGGATGGGAACTTGTTTCTGGACATTTCTTTTCTCCTTGACTCCACCCACCAAAGTCTTGACCATGTTTCTAACTCTTGTCTCTTCCTCAGAAATACCTCAGGGACTTTTTCAACGTGATGCTCCAATCTACAACATCCCCCCTACACATCAGCAAAGTGGGGCTGACTCTCTCAAAACACACCATATGTGAGTTCTCGCCGTTCTTCAAGAAAGGAGTCTTTGACTACAGCAGCTACGGGACTGGGTAGAGCTGGGGGGTGGGGGACGGATGGAGTAACCTCAAACGCAGTGCCTTCTGGTGGAAGCGGGCCCCCAGACCCGGGCAGCCTCATGCGCCAGGTCCAGCCCGCCTCCTCCCAGCTGAAGACAGATGGGCTGCAGCAGACCTGAACCTCACCCTGATCTTCATACCTAGTGCCTGACTTGGGGGCGGGAAGCTTTGCCTGTTCGTGGTGGCCCTGACAGGCAGCTCTCCCTGTCCCATTGCGATTGAATGTGGCCTTTTCCCATAGTGCTTTCTTCTGATTGTGCAGCAGAGGCTGTCCCTGAGGCAGATGGAGTGGATCGACTGCCTAGGGCTCCCTGAGCCCCACCAACCCAGGACCTGCCAAAGTGGGCGGCTTAGCAGACTGCCCTGAAAGGGCTTTCATCTGGTTTCCTCTTTCACCAAAATAGAGATTTATTTTTTATATTCCTTCCATGTGGCAGGCTATATCCCAAGAAAAGCATTTTAAATTATTTCATTGTATTTTGTTTCTCCCTTGTTTGGATCAGAACTTCGTATAATACTGGAACACTGATGTTTACACAGAATTTCATATTCTGCAAAATGGATTTCGGTCCAGTCATGACTGGAGTCTTCCATGCTTGACAAATTGGATGTAGGTGACATCACATAGATTTCCATAAATCCATACAGATAGGATATTTGTCTAACATTGAATATTCAAAAAGTTTCTCAAATGAAATGGCTACTGTACATTCTCTAGCTTTCTCTACTAAGCACAAAATGAACACATTGCTGAATGCATATTTTTGAACATTATTTTGTTCACTTTTTTGGTTACAGAATACCTACTGGATCTTTAGGTCTAAAAAACTAGAATTTATAATAGTTTATTAATGATCCCTTAAATTACTCAGGACTCTGTAGCATTGCACCATCTATGTATAGTAAAACTGCTTTGTTTTACTAAAGAGAAAAATGTGAGTTAAAAAAATATATATGTAGTATATATCAAAATGTATATAACTCTACCTATAGATTTATATATGTACACACTGCTCTATTATAGTTGTATCAAAATATATAATCATTCACACCAAATTTATTAAAGGTATTTGCTTTTTCAAAATGTAAATTGAGCTGCTGTCAATATTAAATGAAGTTATGGATTCTTCCCTGTAGTTTAGTTTATTTGGTGACGTGATCATTTATTTCTATTGGCCTCTTTAAAACTTGATTTAATGTGGTTGGAAAGATACATAATGTATAATTTAGCAGGAAATGTAGTCATCATAATGATTGAAGTCACAAGTGAACAAGTAACAAAACACATTTGCACTCAGTCTTCTAGAACATGTCTGTGCGACAGAGCTCTCCAATCTGAAAAATATTTAAAGATGTAATTGTCCTTATATGGCAGAAAACTATTATAGCAATAATTAAATATCATACTTTAGCATAAAAAATTTGGACTGTTTTTTTTAACTGCTTCGGAAAGAACTGCTTTGGTATGCAATTGTGATTACAAGCATAGGTTTCAGGGCAATTAATGAATGCTAGAGAATTTAAACCAAGAGATAAAAGGATAAAAGCTGGGGAGATAATAATTAACCATAGGTCATTTATTTAAAAGAGTCAAAGCTCTAAAGATTGTCCCTCAAGTGCTGAGTAAACTAAATGATTTTCTTGAATCGACCATATAATCTATCTGTCTCCTGCCCTTTTAGACCTGAATCTGAGCCTGGGCTCGTGGCAAGCATTTTGTTAAAATCACACAGGATGCAATAATAACTTGGCAAAAATGAATGGACATATGTTTGCCAGAAAGGCAGGAATCAGAGGGTCTTTTGATTCCAAGCCCCATCTTAAGTAATTAGGGTTAGTTTGGAGTTTGAGGATTAGTACTGGCTCTGGCTATCACATAAAGCGAGTCATTTCACCCCCTGGGACTCAGTCTCCCCACCTGAAAGCAAAGCTGTTTCTCTAGATGTTGTCTAGGCTCCATTCCAGCCGGCGGTCATAGCAGAGGAGTAAGCTGTTTCAGTTAGAGCCGCTGGTGTGTGGATGGGAAATAGAAACTTCCAATCTGACACAAAAGCAGTTTTTAAGCGGAATAAAACATGAGGGAGTGTTGAAAAAGCAAGCGAAAAGTCACATCTAAACAAATAATGGGATTCCTTTCTGGGATGAAGATAAAACTGCATCAGGATAACAAAATTGAAGCCTCCTTAATTTAAAATAATTCAAAAGAGAAAAAGAAAGTTTGCAAATGTGTATTTTATGACTTTCAAGTGCATCGAATAATAAAGTAATGCTAAGCAGACCACTTTGGGCCATTCAAATTGACTTGCTATCAACTTACAAATATTTTGTAGGCAAACGGATAAACCTAAGGAACTTAAATGGAATTTTTTATTTAAGTAGTTTTAGCATTCCTTTCTAGTCTTGCTTATACATAAACTTATATACCAGCCTTTTTGAAAATCCCAAGTCCTATGGTAACCTTCTGCCTGGCTCCCAACCCCAGACCTTGCTATTTCTGAGTTAGAAAGATTCAAGTTCAACCCTGTGGTGAATTTCGGCACATGAATAGGCAGGGAGTCATGCTGGCTGACATCTAGAAGATACTTTGGCACATACGGTGGACATGCTTTAAGAATACCTGAACAGGGTCCCCAGGTCCTGGGGCCACTCTTCTTCACATTTTTAAAGCAGAAAATACCTAGTTCTGCTCATCTCACCCCTGACCTCAGAGTCCGGTCATGGCAACAAGAAGGACATACTTAGCACATCCCATGGCAGCGTAGGCTCACTCTGAGGAGTGCTGCCGAGCTGGCTGTCCTCCCCCGCAGCGCTGGGGCATTCTGGTGTTTAGGATTCATCTTCTAGTAATGGCATTTTATTTGGACTCGTCTCCCTCAGCACACAATCACATGCACATCCTGCCCCACCCTTCTTCAAATGCCATCTTCCAGATGCCGACGTTCTATCGTGTTGTGGCTCATTATTGCTTACTCATATTCAGAGCCCACTGCGAGGCAAGTGTCATCAGCTCAGAGAGAAATGTGTGTAACTCTTCAAGCCTGACATAAGCAGTAATCTTCAGGAATGTACTGCTTCAAAACACTAGTGTGAGAAAGGTTTCAGAATAATGCTTTCTTTTGCAAATGCTTCAGATACCTGAAGGTATCAGTCCAGAGGCGAACATGTCTGCCCCACGAGACCCTTATCCTCTCATGTTCCTTTACACATCTAAAGGGTGGATCAGACGTTGTTACTGGAAACGTCTTTTTTTAAATGAAGAAATACGAGTAAGGAAATTTAGGTAAAGACTGCCTGGCAAAATTAACTGCTTTGATTTTATTTAAATTATCATGGTAGGTGATTTATGTTTTGGGAAAACTAATTAAAGACCATTAATCTAAAGAGACTTTTCTTGACAAATTAGGTCTTGTGTAATCCTCCTTTTCACAAAAGGTTCTTTTCACATACAAAAAGAGGATCTTTTGTGTGTGTGTGTGTAATGTTAAGAATGCTTTTTCTGATGACTGTTTCATTAGATGGAAAATGATTCTTTGGTGCTTAAATTTGAACTTCATACATACAGAATTATTTCCCAGTTGAAACAAGTCCATCCGTTTCATATGATCAATTTCTAAAGCATCACTTTTCTAGCTGATCCTGCAGTGGTTCCTGGAGTGAGTTAAAGGAGTGAGGCTGGCATGGACCAGGCTGTTATCTTCAGAAGGAGTCTATTTGAGTATCCATAGAACCCTGTTACATTTTAGAACAGTGGGAGGGACAAGTGGATGGATGATTGAACTGAAGAGGGTCAGGTGGTGAGTTCATCCTTATTACCTACAAAGAACATTCTCATGCATTTATCCCTATGGAACTCCTGGCACTAGACTCTGGCACTGTCTCCTATGGATACTCCATGCTTTTCTAGAAGGTTCTTACACCTGTGCATCCCTTGCAAGATGACTACTAAATGTCCATTCTTTGAATATATTTATTTAGAACCCCTTTATTTGTAAATTAAATAATGTGTTGTTAATTCTAAGGATTACTTTTCCAAAAGCTGACTTTTCTGTGAGATTCATCAACTTGGTTTTGCTGAAAAGGCAGGATCTTTCCTGTTCAAGGGTGAAAAATGGATGTGTTTGCAAAAAGATGTACAAGCCATCTCTCTTTATGCATTCAAGATGGGGAAGTGCACAAGGTACAAAATTGGAAATGCATAGAGAAAAAATCCTTCAGCAGAATGAGAAAAACCCCATAGGGTTGGCATTAGGAAGCTGTTTGGTACTATTTAGGCAGGTCACCATTAACTGGGAAGCCTTCCTCCAGAACTTAGATGTAGAGGAAAACGTGTGGAAAATATAAACATCTTCACTGCTTGAAAGCAGAGTTATTTTCTTTAAAGTGTCATGAATCCTTATGCATAGAAGTATTTGTGCAAGTGCTTGTGCCTTTCCAATAGCTCTTAAACAGTTGTGCCGGAGAGCTGCTCACTCGAGAACAGCCTGAGGGTTTGCTATTCCTGAGCCTTCATGATCCTTTCTTAGCCTTACTGAAGGAAGGAAGGAAAAAAAGAAGGAAGGAGCAGGGATAAGGGAAGAAGGGAAGGCAGGGGGGAGGGCAGCAGCTACTTTTTTGAAGCTGACAGGGAATGTCTTCAGAGAAAAGAATCACAGAACAATAATCTCACTTTGTGGTGATTAATTTTTAAAAAAATATTTGCACTTTGGTTGATTTCCAAATTGTTAGCTTTTCTCTTGAAAACAAGTTAAAAGCCATGGAAAGGGGGATTGGGGGGTGGTTCCCATCATAAATGACTTTTTTGCCTGGTGTTTTAATGAATGCAATAAGAGTTGATCCAGGGAAGCGGCTATGGCTCAATCAGTAGGGCTCCCGTTTAACATATGGGAGGCCCCAGGTTCGGTTCCCGGGGCCTCCTGGTGAAGGCAGCTGGCCCGCACGGCGCGGTAAGCTGACGCAGCAGGATGACCCAAGCAGACACAGAAAAACGCACAGCAAATAAATAACTAACTAACTAAATAAAAATCTTAAAAAAAAAAAAAAGAGTTGACCCACAAAGGATGCAAACCTTCAGTTTCAGAGTAATTTTTAAATGCTGGCTATTCTTCACACAAAAAAAACAAAAATAAGGGGACAATCTTACTTACGTTTATAAAGGGTTGCCATGGCCTTCTAACACAGGAGCAGCAGACTCAGGGCACCCATATATAAATTCTTTTTCAGCACTAAAGTTCTTTTGACCATGAATGCCAATGCTCTCTTCTAGGTCATGGGCGTGAACTGTTCTCCGCTGGGTCCTCGTTTTAAGAGCCTGTGGTCTGTTAGTGCAGGTGCCAGCAGAGGCCCAGCCTCAGTGCACTCGCTATGTAGCCTCTAGCACACAGTTCATGTCAATCTTCTCTCTTACTCTATAACTCTTGAGGGTTGGGGGAGGTTGAGTGAGCAAGGGACAAACACATTGAGGCGATCCAAGTATTTGAAGTTGTCCTCGGAAAGTTCATAAAGTACCGATGATGCGTGACTTACTCAAAGCCACCTGTGTAGGGGGCGGATGTGGCTCAAATGGTTGGGCGTCCGTCTGCCATATGGAGGGACCTGGGTTCGATCCCTGGGACCTCCCGGTAAAATAAAATTAAAAATTAAAAAAAAAAAAAAAAGCCACCTGTGTAAATTCACGGCGTAGCATCTGCCCCAGCCACCTCTCCCACGTGCAGAATGGCAAATGGTCAGACCAATACCCTGGCCATTCTTGTGGAGCCACTGACCACAAACTACACATCAAGGGCCCAGCAGAGAGCCTGGCCCCGAGGATGGGCAAGGAAACTGTTTTTGCTCATTGTTGCACCCCACAATCCAATTATCATTCAGTTGTTCAATCAGTAGTAATGAGCATCTTCTACATCCAGGCACGCAAGGGGGAGCAGCACAGCCCTGGAGCTTGCCCTCACAGAGCTCTCATTCCACTCAGAATGGACAAATCATCACACAATTTTGTGACTATATATCATATGTTGTGAAGGAATAGTAGAGGGTGCTAGGGGAGCAAGTACAGAGAAATGGTCTAACCTGAGCAGGTCGGTGGTTTCCCTGAACAAGTGCTGTTTGAGCTACAACCTGATAGATGAGGAGGAGTGAGTGCCAAGGATGGCAGAGAGATTGCTCCAAACTGAGGAAAGGCCTCACACGGTGGACCTCAGGTAGAAGGGCTCAGGGCACTGACAAAGCCTCTCATAGCTGTAACACGCAGAGAACATAAGACAGTGGTGGCTTGCTGAGGTAGGGAGAGGCCAGATAAATGGTACCTGAAAAGCTGCCGGCAAGAATTCTGCAAATGGGATCATGTTTGCCCATCGGCTACTACCATTTTGGAGGGATATTCCCATGGGTGGGGGAAAATAAGGCCACTGAGCAGGTAGGGTTCATCCTTTAAAACCACATGTGACAGAGAAACAAGTGTCCTAAGTCAACATTAACAGCCCAGAGAGAAGTTCAGGGGCTGAGAGTACTGTCCAGTGCCGTCTGGAGGCTGGGCTGTTCTGCTCTTGCTCTCTGACCTGTGGTGTGTTTGGGGGTTCTGAAATTTCAGAGGCTCGTGCCGTTGAGAAGCATGATATCTCTGTATCCTCAGATGCCCAGCTCCAGTCGACGCAGCCTACGTTCTCCAGGGTCCAGTAGGCTCAAAGGGCAGGGCCTGTCTTTGGGCTCCTATGTAATCCTTACTTCTAAAGGTCTGGAAGCCCCATGCAGGTGCAGCTGTGATGAGACTCCATGCCAGTGGTGGGGCTCAGCTTATGACTCACTCCAGCAATGACACAGGGTGGGGGGACATCGTGTCCTTAATTCCCAGGAAGCCAGGACCTAGCTGGCCATCTAGTCCTCTGTCTTCTGAGTCTGAACACAATGAGCCCAGCCTTTCTTTCTAAGAGAAAAAGATTACTGTTTAATCTTGAAGAAACCCCAAGCAAAGTGTAGAAACCAATGTTATGGTTTCATACGTGTATGAAGGGGGCCATCAGGAGTGGGTTTGTTCAGCCATGTGTTGGAATAGAAAAAAGCCTCTTAGCCACCTTGAGAACATGATTCAGTGACGTCCGAGTTTCCATTGATCAGGTGGCTCATAAGCCAGTACCCCTCCTCTGGGCCTCCAAAAGATTTCACTGTGGCCAAACTTATATGAGCTCAGTGCTGCCATTCAAAAAGATGATTACTCTTCATACATCCACTCCCTGGGCCATTTAGCGAACTAGCTTTTCTACTTGATGCCAGCAGAAAGGGTCATCCTGGGCCCCCATCAGTAACAGCATCACTCTAGGGGACAGACTACAGGAGGCCAGCACCCAGGTCAGGGGAGGAGAAGGTGGGGAGGAATGGAGGCTGACAGCAGAGGGCTCCCTCTGAGTAGTGGAGCCTGTGTGTCTCCAAGAGCCGGGGCCCACGAGCCTTCCCTTTGCTGCTGAGTGTGCCCCACAGCTGTACTGTTTCAAAGACATTCTTTCTCAGAGTGCGAAAGGCTAAGTGTATGCTGAAGGTTTATTTTGGTGGAGGTGGGACCCTTCAAAGGCAGTCTCTAAGCAGCTCTTGCCCAGGGACAAATGGATGGAATTTCAGAACCCGAGGAAAGAGGAAGTGGGCTCTCCGGGGCTTCCTAGCTCTGTGAGATGTTGGGTTCAGACGTCAAGTGAAGCCAACATCATGCCGCCCTGACCCGTGCCATGCCCTCTCCACGTGCCACCTCCAGGAGCTGCACAGGGCTCCTGACAGTCTCAGAGAACCAGGGGATGGCAGGAACCTGCTTAGTTTCCCAGAAAACTACAACCAGATTCTGCCAGCAGCATCCAAGCTCTTGTTGCATCCTTGAGCCAGACTTCATTGCATGACTGTCTCCGTCAGTTCAGACAAACCTGCCTTATGCCACAGCAGACTCAACCACACCGACTCCAATGAGCACACCTGTCACATGGCTTAAGACCTCCAGGAGTCTGTTACCCAACGTTGCTGGAACAGGATCCATTATTTCTTGGATCTCTTCCTGTGTCAAGCAGAGATGACATCAGTTCTACCTCATTGAGGGACATTCTGCAACCTCCCAGCAAAACTGAAGGTCACGAGCAGGACAGCGTTGCACCTGGCCAGAGGAAAGGATGTTAGAGTTCAAAGGAGCCTTAGAAACCTTTACATCCAGGATTGCAAACTCAGATCCATGCAGGGGTGAGACCAACAACAAGGGTGTGAATGAGGAGGATGAGCTCCATAGACGAAAATTAGATTGTATTGTAAAAATGCCCACGCACTGCACAGAACAAACCTGTCACATCTGTAGGCTACCTGTGGTGCCGGCTTGTGGTCTCTGATTCAAAATGGTCTCTTAATTTTACTAAAGGCAAAACAGCTTGATGGAGGTTGTGACTTGCCCAAGTCACAGAGCTAATTGGGACCTGAGTCTAAATCTCCTGTGGTAACTCCAGCCCCCTGCCTCTGCCCAGATTAGAGGAATACACTGAGTGGATCCGTCAGGAGATAGAAATCACACCGGTGAGTTTCACAAAGAGGATTTAAAAGAATTGAGGTTAACTTAAAAGGCAACAAAAGAAAACTCTAAGCTAGCATGGTGGTGGCTTCAGGAAGCAGTGACTGCTCTCAGGGCTGGGGCAACAGGGGACATCGGAATTAGGAATTCTTAGAAGCATGGAGGAAAGGCCTCCCGAGGAACGGAAACTCAGACCCCCGAGGAGTGGGCGCCGGCCACTGGTACTGGTGAAGCAGCTGGAGGAGGGCTTTCCGTGGACTGGGGCCCAGAGCCCTGAGGAGTGGACACTGCTGGCAGGGGCTGGTGTCTCTAGGGCCTGGCACAATGAGACTTGTTGGCGAATGTTGGGAAACTGCTGAATGGTTTGAGCTGCTGCTACTGAAAGCAGCTCGCACTGCAGCGAGGCTGAGGTGATACTGACAAGAGCAGGAAGTAGGAAAGGCAGCAGCCCAGCAGTGTTGCTGCGGTGGTGGGCACAGGACAGCCTTGCCGGCTCCCTCTAGCGCCCCCCCCCCTTGAGAGCCTAACAGGAAGTTGCTGACAAATCAGAAGGAAGGACTGTAGAGTCCCAGCCCCAGCATCAAGGGGCAGAGCACAGCAGGGCAGGCTGGAGGTGGGAGGTAAATGCTTGTACCTGGCTCCCTGTTTCTTTAGTGGAAGCCTGGCACTCAGCAGCTCTCCATCGGCTCTAGGAGACCAGTCGAGGAGCTGTGGCACTCCAACCACAGCCCACCACTGGGGCATCATTGAGTTCATGTCAACGTCTAGGACACCTTTTGGCAAGGGACATTGTCACCTGGGAGTGGGTCTACATGACCTCTGCCCTCTGTGAGCTTACCCTGCAAAGGTAAAACTGCTTCTAAGCCTTCATCCAAACCTGTGGTGGCTTGGAGATATGCACCCCAGAAAAATGTTCTGAATGTTAATCCCTTCCTGTTGGTGTGATTTTTTTGCAGTTAAGGTGCAGATCAACTGAATCAGGATGGGTCTTAATCCTATTACTGGAGTCCTTTATAAAGCAGAATGAAATTCAGACACATAGAAAAAGCCACAGAAAGAAGCTGAAGGTCAATGGACCCCAGAGAAGCCAGGAGATGTTGCCATGTGTATTGCCAAGAAAAGCCAAGGACCAAGGATCACCTGCAGCCAGCCCCAGAACACCACAGCCTTCTGGAAGAAAGCATCACTTTGATGATGTCTTGGTTTTGGACATCTCCTTGCCAATAAATTCCTGCTGTTTAAGCCAGCACATGGCATGGTATTTGTTTTAACAGCCAAGAAACTAAAACAGCCCCCAAACTGACACTCATATTGAAGCAGCAGCCATGGGTATGTGGTGCCTGTCCCAGGTGGAAAATGATGCCATAGGCATCTGCTGCCTCACCTGGACTTTGCCACAGCCTGGTTTTCCTGAGACAGTAAGGAGAATTATTCAAACACCACTTTGAAAATTAAGGCTCAGAACCAAAGAATCCTAGAACACCCACTCCTGGGCTGAAATGATAGTTTGGTTTTTTCTCTCTTCTCTCACATGACCAAGAAAGTTGCTTAGGTAACCGAGAAATGGATTTGGAAGCCCTCACTCTAATTCATGGGCATAAGGAATAGCTACTGCTGAGGTAGGCCCTCTGGTCATAAGATGAGGATGTTTCTAGAGCATCTGGCAGGACAGAAAGTTTTATGGTCCAAGGCTTGGGGGAGCCAGAGTTTATATGCTGTTGATTAAATGCAACAATGTATTCTTGTGCTCTTTATTTTCAGCTGGCAGTATTGCCCTTAGAAATCCATGATTAAATTGCCGCTGTTCCCCCTGGAATCCATTCAAGGTGGGCCACTCCATCTCTTCTGCCTGAGTAATTTGAATTCTTATTCACCTGAGAAATTCTTTATCCCCATGAGAGGCAAGATCAGCTGTAATATTCCTGGCCCTGGGCCACGATGTTTTCCTTCAGAAGCATGAAGGACTGGCAGTTCTGAAGTTTAGACCTTGGGAAAAGCTATTTCCTGAAGACAGTTGGTGTCCAGTGAGCAAGGATACGGGAGGCATGGTCTTGGTTCTTGTTTTCCCAGTCTTTGATTGGCTTTCCGCATGACTTCTTTTCTCATATAGAGGCCAGGTCTGCTGAGCCATGGACTTCTAAGAGTTTTCTTCCCATTTGAGCTGTTCTGGTCACTCATGCCAAGAGGCAGATCAAAGGGGAGTGGCAGGTTTATCCGAGGCACGATTATTGCTAATTGAAAACTTTTCCCAAGTGCCAACTGGCAACACAACTGGAAAAAGACCTTGAATAAAAGGGGGAAATGGTAAAGACAAATGAGTTCAAGTGGCTAAGAGACTTCAAAGAGAGTCGGGAGGTCATCCCAGAGGTAACTCTTACGCACACCTCAGTAGGAGCTCATAGAACATCTAAGTGCCTATCACCCCACTCAGTGGGGTTCCTGAGAGCTCTCGAGACACCCTGGTCCTATATAAGGGGGGATAGCCCCAGAGACTGATGCCTTATCAGTGGGTTCTATTTTGGAATCTGTGCTCCTGAGAGTGACAGAATTAGACTCAAATAAGTCCTCCCTGCACATGGTTCACCAGTCCCTTCTATTCAAACCTACATGTGATGCTGGAGTTTCTTAGGTATACTTCCAGAGACTGGAGCCTCCCACCTACCTATGTGCCAGGTGTGCATGAAATCTAGGTGGAGCTGCAACTCCTACCCTACAGCTCAATGGACTCATCCAAGTCACCTGGTGAGGAGACAACGATGGGCAATGGCCATCCCAGGGAATGGAGAGGGCCTGCATCTGCAGGCAGGATCATCCCACCCACCATATCCATGGGATATAAGCCCTCTCTCACTTGGAGTTGGAGTGGACATCACCATCCCAGTCGCCTCTGGATTGGGGGAAGAACTATGGACTAAAGTGGACTTGATGGTATTCTCTTGCTCACATATGGTGATTCTTGCAATGCAAGAAATTATAACAATGAGGTGGAGCCAGTGGCCACTTGACAGTTTTTTGGGTAGGGAGGGGATGAGCAGTTGAAATACAGGGGCTTCTTTGGGAGTTGGAGGTTGTCCTGAGTACTGTTGTGGCAATGGATGCAGGCCATTTTAAATCAGCACACACCACTCATAACTGAGTGGGAGAGAGTGTGGTCTACAGTGTGAACTGTGGTCTATGGTTGGTGGCAAGGCTCCAGGATGTGTAAGTTCATTGAGGTTGGTGGGCCACACTGTGGGAGATGTTTGTGTTGGATGTGGTGGGAGGTGTGGGAGGTGGGCAACATGGGAATCCCAGTGGGTTCCGTGTAATATTTTAGGTAATCTAAGCACCTCTTAAAATATATGTATATATATATATAAATAACATTTTTGTAAGTAAATACACATATATGCATATATATTTATATATCATTTTGCAAATGTTTGTATGTATTGTGAGAATTTTGATTTTTACCCATAATAAAAAAAAAAAAAAAACAAAAAAAACAAAGGGGAGTGGCAGGGATGAGGTTGGCAGTAGAGGAGAGGTACGTGAGAAAGGAATTCTAGAGGAGAACTTGCTAAAGATTCCAGGATCCGCGAGAAATGATGATATTGTAGAAAAGCCTCCTGCCTCTATTGCTCAAATTTACCCAAATATCATAATAAAATCCTCAAGAAATGAAATGAACAGCTAATGCTTGCTTGCTTCAATATGTTACTCCTCCAGTCAGCCCACAATGGTTGGGCTGGTGTTTGTCTGTCTTCCTCTGGAAATGGATGCTGTCCAGAAAGCTCAAAGAACTTCATTTATTTTCATTAAATTTCCTAGTATCAATGGCAGACAATCAGCTCGTTGATATGGGGGGTGACAAGTGGTTGAGAGTACATCTGATCACAAAGAAAGCTTCATCTTGTTTACAGTGGCAGTGCCAGGAGCCGTCAGTTTTAACAGTCTCTGTCTGCCATCTGAAAAACACCCAAGGCTTATCAGAGAAGACAAGCCAAAACCATACAAATTAAAGGGAAAGCAATTAAAAGTGAGGTTTTTCAGAATGTGAAGTCTGAATATCTTGTCTTCCTCATTTATAATGGATTTTTAAAAATAAAAAGAAGTAAAGGCATATTTTAAGTGATTTCTTTAGCTAGCTATCACCTGCTTGGTAAAGAGGGAAATTGCAAAATACAGATAATTCAGGAAATTTGTTCAAACATTTAGGTTCATCTTCCCCCAGTACTACCTTGTAACAAAGGTCCCTAATCCAGAATCTATTTGTTTGAGTTATGTACCTTTTCCCTTAACTATGAGTTGCGAGAGATATCTTAGAAGGACTTGGAGGACGCAAATAGAGTCTCCTGATGTGCCATCTCTGCACGCCAGTGTTGAAGACTTTTCTCTTTTCTTTCCACAAGTAGCACAGATGTTGACAAGACCTCAGAGGATGGAAGGTCCTAGGGGATGGGTGTGCATCCTTCCATTAGCACATGAGAAGAGCAACCTGATAGTTACTTGGCAATAAGGAAATTTCTACGATATTTGGGTGTTACTTGTTACAGCTGTTTGGTTTATTTTAACTAATGCACATCCTTCATTTCCTGTTCCTATTCTGTATCTCTCTATCTCTCTTCCAGTTTCCAAATTTTAACTCTCAGGAATCCTTTGTCTTTCCTCCCTTTCAGCCTAGTTATCTTAATCCCTTCTAATTCTTTCTACCTTTTGTGAGGGATTAGATGTTTCTAATCCTCCTGGAACATATGTATAATTGAGCATCTTTTTTTATATATGTTTGAGAGATTATTTTTCTCTTTACATATTCTGACAGCTAATTAAACCCTATTCTTATGCACATCTCAAAGAGCTGTCTACCTTTATATGTAAAGAGCGCCTACAAATCAATAGAAAAATGGGAATGTGTATAAAAGATGGTTCACAGAAAAGTAAATACAAATAGTACTTACAGGAAAAGATGCTATTTTTCTCAAAATAAGAGAAATGGAAATAAAATTTCATGAAGATACCTACCTCATTTAATGTACTGGAAAAGAGAACGAGTTTATTAACACACTATTGTTGAAAGTGTCAGAAAATGGGCACCCTCATTTATTGCTGTAAGGAGTTTATGTTAGTACAAGCTCAATGAAGAGCAATTTGCCAATATCTGTCAAAAACACTTAACATTTTACCCAGCAACTCATTTATAAGAACTCATTCTAAGACATTTTTACATGCACAAATCTGTGGATGGTCAAACTTCTTTATTGCAATCGCTATAATATTGAAATATTTTATACAACCAAGGTATTTATCACTGAGGGACTAGTTAAAATAACTTATGGGACATCCATGAATAGGAATACTATACAGTCTTAACAAATAATGAGAAAGATCATTATGCCCGGATAGGGATATATTATGTAAAAAAAAAAAAAAAGAAAACAAAGTAGAGAATAGTATCTACTGTACATTGCTCTTTGGATAAAGCATAAATAATAAATAAATGACAGTGGTGGAGAAGAAATGAGAAGACCTTGTTTCTCTCATATTCCCCTCTCAGAAACTATCTGTACACAACTTGTCTTGTCCTAACATATTTATCATGACATGTCATAAATAAATATATATATTATACACAAATACACACATATATATGTAATATATATAATGTGTGTGTATGTGTGAATATTTGACTGTATATTAAATACTTAAATATATATTATATAATAATATGTGGGTAAAAAAAAATATATATATATATATATAAAATGCATTTGGGAAGCTGTACAAAAAGCTGGCAACATTATTTGCTATATGTAGGAAAATTAGGTAGCTGTGGGCAGGGGAGGGAGGGAAACTTTTCCCTGAATGCCATTTATATCATTTTAATCTGGAACCATGAAAATAAGACATCTACTCAAGAAGACATGAAGTATTTCCTAGACCTTTCCCCCTCCTTGTTAACTATTCTCCCAGTGTGGTCTCTATTTGGGCTGGATCTTAAACACGTGAAGGATGATAGTCACTTCTACAAATCTGCTGAAATTCATGGGCCCTCTCCAGAAGAATGCAATCATGAGCCCATGTGAGGATACATACACAGTTTTATATTCATTTTTAGGGTATCCATGGACCTCTTCAGCTCAGTTACAAATGCTAGGTTAAAAAATCCTGTAAGAAAAGATAAACAATGGAGAGGAAATGAAAAGACCTTGTTTTTGGCGTTTTCCCCTCTTAGAAACTATTTGTACACAATTGATCTTGTCCTACCTATTTATCACATTGTTTTTTGTCTTAGGAACTATCCCCTCCCTTCATTATTCCTAATTTCCTGGATTTTTAAAATTTTTATTTTATTTTATTTTTTAATGAGTCTCCTTTTAAAAGAAGCCTTCACAAATTAGACTAACTTATTCTACCTCTTGCTGGGAATGGATTTCCTCTAGACACGCTTTCAGAAACACTTTTTCTCACCCTGGGACTCACACTTGAACATGCTGCTCCTTTTCCTGTCCTTGAATTGTGTGGTAGTTTAAGGCATTTATGGACCCCAGAAAATCATGTCCTTGGTGCTAATCCATTCCTTCGGGTGTAGACCTATTGTAGGTCGAACCTTCTTTTATCAGGTTACCTCAGTGATTGGCCCAGGGATGGCACATGACCCACGCTGGGCCAGTCAGAACCCTTCCCAAGGCTTAAACTGAAACCTCATCGACTGCCTGAATCCAGCTGTTTCTGAACCCTGATCAATTTTGAAAATTTCATTTGGGGAGGTAATAAATTCTCTTGTTTGCTCAAACTAATTTAAGTTGTGTTTCCCTTGAGACCAAAAGAGCACTGCCTAATACAAGGGTTTATCCTTTAATTTCCCTCAATTATTAATAATAATAATAACAGGAATTAACATTTGGGGTTAGAATTCTTCCTAAAATGTATCCTTTCCTGCTTCTTGAACAGATGACTCAGACATAGTCTGCCAGTTGGCATTTTACACTAAAGCCCCCCGGGCTCACTGTGGGCTCCTGCATCTGTTAAGCAGAGGGACTCCTTGAGTTCTCATGTCTAATTATAGTCAATCCTTGTTATTCACAGTGGTTATGTTCTAGAAAGTCACCAGGAACATGGAATTAGCTAATACTGAACCTTTGCTCCTGGGGGAAAGCCTCTGTTTACAGCATTCTCATCAACTTATCAATACATAGCCTTGTTGTACGTGTGTTTCTGTTTAAAGACACCTTATGTATCATACTTTGTTGAATCATTAACATTGACCTCGCCGCCAATAGCACTACAACTCATGCCTGAAGAAAGCGGATCTACCACATGTATTTTCTCCATAAGGCACATCACAGCCGGCATACACTTAGGAACACTTAGGCAGCACTTCAGCACGATGCTTGGCGGGCCATTTTCAACAGTGAAATCACCAACAAAAAGCAGAAAAGTGCAAAAACTATTGCAAAAAGGACACTTAATTACAGTATGAGAGCCAAGACAAGAAGGCCGAGCATCACCTTGCTCAAACTTTGCTGGGGACGTGTGTATTGGGTGACTCAAATTTTTCACTGCTCTGTGTATGTCTGCAAATGATAATACTCAGGAATTGCCATGAGTATTGATTGGGGGATTACAAATACATTTTAGCCAGTAGGTGAAATGGCAAATATGGAATCCGTGAATAATGAAGATTGACTGTATTTTGACTTAAAAATATTTCCCATTACTGCCAGGCTGTTGTTGGATGTCATTTCTCTCTGCTATCATTATAATTGCCCCTAGCAGCCCCTGTCCTCCTCTTAATTGCTGCTTTGGCTTAAAAATTTGCTCTCTGAGCTCATGGGAATTGTGTGCAAAGTAAGTGAACAAAGGTGTTGAGCAAATGCCCAACAGACTCTCCTATACCTCAAGTGAATAAGTTTTTAAATCGTGGCCATTCATTTGCATTTTATGACATTTATATTTGTCATGAGATATGTTTTCAATCATTTGTATGAGCTAGGAGAGTTCTATATCGGCAAGGTTTGATACTCATCCATGCAACTAGAAAACGTGGTTGGAATATGGTGGTCCTTCATCTTAAATATTGTTCTACCCTGAAAATACTGTAAAGCTCTCAAATGAACTCATTCCACACATAGCAGTGGCTTTTTTGGAATCAAGAAGTTGAGACTGAAGCTGAGAGTACTTGGATCCATGTATACATTCATTGTGATTTCTATAGACCCAACCTGGCATTTAAGTCAAGGAACTCCTCCACCTCCCCACTGCCACACTCCCCACTCTTATTGATGTATCTTCTGTTATCCTAGTTGCCAATCTTCCTGGGTAATCTGTATGCACATACGTCCAGAGATGAAAGTGGAATTCCTAACATGGGTTTAATTTCTCAGCTTGGTTCTAATTGTGTTTATCTCGTGACGTGGACTTAGAGCAGGCATGTCATGATGCCCTGATTCTTCAAGCTAGGACCGAGGACAGAATCTGGGAACCTGTAAGTGGGGACAGGCATATTTGGTTGGGAAAGAAGGAATTTGCTTCTGTGTGCACCTTTCTCTGTAGAGAAAAGAGCAGATGTAGATGGGAGGAAAATGTTCTCAAGAAGGGAGGGAATCTGACAGCCTCAGTAGTAAAACATCTGCAGTTAGTATGAAAAATAGCATCCATTATTTTTGCACAAAGAGAACTGCTTTTGCCAATCACTTCAGCTCTTCTTCATCACTTTCAAGTGTATTTATTTTGACGGCTTTTTATTTATTCTTTTTTTAATATAAGGTGGAATATGAGAAATATGGCTCCATCCGGAGACAGTGTACAACTTGCTGCTTTTCATGGCCGTTCCAATCGGGAGTAACTACAGCTGTCGGGGGAGCACTGAAAAAATGTCAATTAGCTATAAAAGTTCCACAAACAAGCATTATGTCTTCCTTTTACAAGTCCCTGGGTACAGCTCAAAATTGAGCAATAATGTCCATGGTTAAAAATGGTTGTTGGGGACGCCGGCACTCTCTTTTCCCATTAATAATCGCTCAGCATTGGAGCTCGAGTCACTGTGTGTGTGTGTGTGGCGGAGCGCAGGCCGCTGAAGGAGAGAGGTGTTAAAAATAACCACAGCTCACAGCACATTTATGGGGTGCAGAAATGACGCCAAGTCCCTCTGTGCTCCTACCACGTGCTGGAGTTAATCCCTCTGGGAATTCAGGGCTGGAGCCAAAATTGTGAGTCCTCCAGCCCTTCCCTGCTCTCCCCACGTCTCTGAGCGCTGGCCTTGTTTCCTGTTCGTGTTTGAAAATCTCATCGAGTTACCCTGGCTCTGTCAGGAGGACTTAGAGAGCAGTCTTCCTCGTGGTATCCTTCTTTTTATCATCCAGGACCATGTGGCCTTTATTTAGAGGCAGGCATGCTGTCCTCAAGCCAAAAAGGCAAAGAAAGTCTCTTTCCCCCAAGTGGAACCAGGTCTGTGGGCCCAGTGGATGTCCCCTGTCTTGACATGTGTCACCCAATATAATTTATATACAAAAACAGCTGGACTGAGGGCTTTAGTTTGCTATTTGGAGTTGTTTTTTTTTTTAAATATTGCATTAAAATATTGATTATTGAGGTTTCGGGAGCCCCCTTAAATCTTATGCCTGAGCAGTGTGTCTCACTCTCCTCGCCCTGGTCCAGGCTGTAGCCTGCAGCCACAGAAGAAGTGGATGTGGGCCCTTCCACCAGGGCTCCGCTGTCTGTTTCAAGGAAATGGCTCTCACATTTAGCAGAAGTGGCGGAGAAGGATTAGGAAGTGCCTTGCATGGTGTCTTCTTTTTCCAGGGCTACTTCGGCTTTCTGCCATCCTTGGCATCCCTTGGCTCACATCCCTGCCTTTGTCCCTTGGCAGTCTCTCTCCCCTTGAGCCTGGCCCTTTCATTTTTGCTGACTACTGGCTTCTGGCTCCTGCTGGCTCACTGTGTCTGAATTTCCTCTTTGTTAGGCCTCCCATCATACAGGTGAAGGCCCACCCTGATTTGGGTTCATCTAAACAGGGTCTTCAAAGATCCTAGTCACAAATGAATCCACACATTAACTAACAATTGCACTTTCAAAGGTCCTTTTAACAAGTGGGTTCACCTCCACACCTCGTGGATGGAGGTTTGAACATGTCCTCTGTGGAGGACCTGATTCAATTCCCAACTCATGGCGATGGCATTAGGAAAGAGGATTTTTATAGACCTCGGTTCCAGTTCTTGTTGCACAGCTGTGTGACCCTAAGCAAGTTATCCACCTTCTCTGAGCCTCAGATTTCCCATTTCAAAGCTGAAATAATAATACCCAACTCAGAGTACGGCTGTGCAGATTTCATTTTAGAGATCATGCATGTGAAGTGACTGGCACTTGATAAGTGGCTGCTATTTATAGAAACACACTTAATACCTGTTCAACAAATGTTTCTAGAGTGAATACTTGATGCACAAAAATGTTGGTTTGAAGGACAGGAGAATTTTGTATCATCAGATTGCCTTCCGACCAGCTGGACCTTTTGTGTCATTCTACATTCAAATTATGGTGATTTTTGTACATACTTATGTTCTGTGCTAGACCCAAGGGTAGGCTTAGCATATGAATTTTTCTGTATCCCCCATTAAGCTTTGCACATAGGAAGCATCTACTAAGTATTTTTGTTGTTGTTGTTGTGTGTGTGTATATATATATATATATATTTAAAGATACTTAGATTACGTAAATGTTACATAAAAAATAGAGGAGATTCCCACATGCCCCGCTCCCTACACCTCCCACATTTCCCACATTAACAACATCCTTCTTTAGTGTGGTACATTTGCTACAATTGGTGAACACATTTTGGAGCATTGCCACTAAGCATGGATTATAATTTATATTGTAGTTTACACTCTCTCCCACACAATTTTGTAGGTTATGGCAAGATATATAATGGCCTATATCTGTCATTTCAGTGTCATTCAGGACAATTCCCAAGTCCCCAAAATGCCCCCATATTACACCTGTTTTTCCCTCTCCCTACCCTCAGAACCTCCAGTGGCCACTGCCTCCATATCAATGATATAAGTTCTTACATTACTAGAATCACAATAAAGCTATAGTAGAATACCAATAAGTCCACTTTAGTCCATGGTTCATTCCCCAATCCTGAGGATTCTGGGATGGTGATACCCACTCCACCTCTAATTGAGAGGGGCCTTCAATCCCATAGGGCAGATGGAGGGGACTCTCTTGCTTTCAGTTGTAGACTCTCTCAGTTCCTTGGGATGACCTTGTCCATCATCATCTCCTTGTTAGTTGTCCTGGGTGAGTCCAATGAACTGGAGAGTAGGTGTTGCAACTCCGTTGAGATTCAGGGCCCAGCTGGTACAAGGACAGCCCAAAGATTTAAGTCTCTTGGACATACAACTATCAACTCTAGCACTAATTATAGGTTCAAATAGAAGGGTCAGAAGAGCCATGTGTAGGCAAACCACAACTGAGTCCAACTCTGTCACCCTGGGGAGCATAAATTCCAAAGTAGGGCCCACTGGCAAGGCACCAAACTCCTGAGCTATCTGCCCTGACTGTAGTGTCTAAATGTCTCCAGAGTCCTCAGAAGCCCTGCTATTTGAGTTAGTATTTACTTTGGCAGTCAATGAGATCTGCTAAGACGTGCATAAGTGTAACCTCTGGAATGACCTCCCAACTCACTTTGAAGTCTCTTAGCCATATAAACTCATGTGTCTTTACCTTTCCCCCCTTTTGGTCAAGGTCCTTCTCCAGCTGCATTGCTATTTGATGCTTGGTAGTAATCCCTCGGTGCCAGGGAGGCTCATCCCTGGGAGTCATGTCCTACACTGGGGGATGGTAATGCATTTATATGCTGAGTTCGGCTTAGAAAGAGACCACATTTGAGCAACAAGGAGGCTTTCAGGAGGTAAGTCTTAGGCACCCTGTAATTCTGAGCTAAGTTTCAATTTCAAAAGTATAGGTTCATAAGTACAGTCATCAATATCAAGGGCCTGTCAATGGACCATCCTTCTTCACTAGTCATTGCCCCTGTACTCGGGAGATTCTTGCTGTTCTATTAGAGAATGTGGCAGAGCTCCCCAGGATGGGAATTCGATATTCTTTTGGTTATTGTGTGAATCTCCACCCACTGTGACAATGCCCTATGAACACTTGAACACATTTATATACCTTATATGTATGCCCCAGATGAACCTCCTCCCATGTATCCACTGTCACTGATACCCCTTACCAATGATCTTCCCCTGTCATAGCTGTAACCCTTCTGTGATCCAAAACTTCTTCAAAAATGAAGCCAACAAAATAACAAAATATAATTAATAAGAAAGTGAAATAATAATGATAGTTTTAAAAATAAGAAAATACAAAAAAAAAATTTTTAATAAAAAAAATTTGGAATAATAAAAAATAATTTAAAAAATTTTTTTAATGTTTTACATTATTTCTTTCATCACTGTAAGATCTGTTGTCTTGTATGTACAGTGACATTTTCTTCCATTTATTCCCCCAGTGTCTTACTTTTTAAAATTTGTCTTCAAAGAAGTTTTAGTTTGCAGAAAAGTTATGTACAGAATATAGGGGATTCCCATATACCCAACATCCTCCCCCTTTTCCCCTTTCCCCTATTAATAACATTTTATATGTGGATGGTACATTTGTTACAATTGATGTACAAATATTGCAACATAGCTACTAACCATCATCAATGGTTTACATTTTGGACCATATACTTTTATAAATTTCAATGAAATTTAACATGACCTATATCCATCATTGTAAGATCATGTAGAACACTTCCATCGCCCCCAAAATGCCCCATGTTCCATTTATTCTATTCCTCCCTCCTCCTCCCCTTGGAGCCCACAGCAACCACCAGTCTTCACTCCTTGAAGAACAAGATTCATAGTTACTTGCAACAACACTGAAGGCTTGACATACTGGCCTGTCCTCCCCTATTAGGCACTGCCTATGCTCTCAAGAGACCCCTGCCCCTCTATTTGAGACCATAGCAGGACTCCCCAGAATGGGAGTCCAACACTTTCCCGCTCATTATGTGAGTCTCCACCCACTGATACAACACACTATGACAAGATGAATACTCACACACTCCCTAGAAGCCTGCCCAGGTGCGCCCTGTCCCACATGCCCCCCACACATAGCAATGTCCTTGGTCTCCTCCTGTGGCTTTTTCTGATTTCTGGCTTCTTCCAGTTTCTGGTTTCTACTGACTGACTATGTCCATACTTCCTCTCTTTACAAGGCTTCTGGTAATACGAATTAAGACCTGCCCTGATTCAGTTTGGCTACAGCTAACCAATAATATCTTCAAATGGTCTCATTTACAAATTGATTCACATTAACAGGAATGTAGATTATGGTTAAGAACATGTCTTTTGTTGGGGTACATAATTCAATTTACCACAGATGCTGAGCTGTGTTTTAGATAAATTACTGGTGTTAGAAGAGGAAGGAATCTTAATCACTTAGTCTAACAGCTTGCCTAACATCCTCTACTCACCCCACGTTAATTGACTTCAAGGGGAGTAAAGTCAAAAGAGTAAAATAAGTTGCTCAAGCTTATTAATTAATTCAAATATATATCTCTAGTCCATACCTCCCCTACGGATTCCAGAGTCAGCTTTCTCACTTCTTCCTCATTATCTCCAGTAATAGAAACATCAAACTCAACATGTTGGTATATGACCTCCTGATCTCCCCACACACCTGTTCTACTCACTGTCCTCACCATCTCAGCCAACAGCATGTTGCTTGGACCGAAAATCTTGAAATTATTCTTAGCTGCTCAAGTCTTCTCCTTTCACATATCACATTTAATCTGTTAGAAACACTATTTAGAATAAATCCAGAGTCTGACCACTTCTTACCATCTACACTGCTACTCCCTTGATCCAAGTCACCATCACCTCTCACTTGGATTATTATTATTCCCTCCTGCTTCCACTCAAACCTTCTCACTGTCCTGACACCATCCACTGGAATTGCATAATGAGATGCTTCAATGCCCTGCTTTCTACACAAAGCTTTTTAAAACACAGTGTGGTTTTGCATTTCCAGTTTCCCCTGGACATCAAGGAAGCCCTAATTTGGAAAGGGTCCTTTTGTTTGTGATTTCTTGAGATAATTTCCTTGAAGTCAAAGAATTGTCTGTTTTGGAATTCAGTTCTTTTGGCTGAGTGCAGATGCCTCAGGAATAAAAGGATCACTAGATACATGATATTTGTTAACTAATTCTGTGCCATAAATGGGAAAGAGTGGGCATTGGGCAGGCATTGCTTTCTACCTTGGGGGCCTCTGGGACCATGGGATTGTTAAAAAAAATGCCACCATTGCTACCCTGGAAGGTTTGAAAGTTCTGGTGGTAATGAAAGTATATTGGTTGACTATTTCTAGGTATCAATTCTCCCCAATACTTAGTGGCCTAAAGCAACAATCATTTGTCATGTCTCACAATTCTGTGAAGTAGCTGGATTGATCCTATGCCAGTTTTGTCTAGACCCTCTCACAAGAATGCATTCAGCTGGAAGTTCAGCTGGGCCTTCCTCACCTGTGTGACAATTGGTGCTCTTGGCTAGGAAACCTTGGTAGTCCTTTGTGTGGTTTCTAGTCCTCCAGCTTCCTTATGTAGAGGTAGAGCAGCACTCCAAGGGGATGATGGTGGCAGCTGCAAAGCCCCATGCAGCTTAGACTCAGGGGCTCATACAGCTTTACTCCCTCTACATTCTAATGATCAAAGTAGGTTCCTAGGCTGCCCAGATTCAAAGGATCAGAAATAGACTCAACCTCTTGGTGAAAGGGGCTGCAAAGAATCTGTAGCCATATTTAATCTACACCAGTCTTTCCTCTGGCTACAATTATTTATAGTCCTTTCACATGCAAAATAAATTTGGTCCCTTTCAAGACCTCCAAAAGTCTCATCCAATTATAGCATCAGACTCAGAATCCAGTTGCTTGTGAGCTGCAGCTGGTCTAGATGCAAATGAGGCCTCTCAGGTGCAGTTCCTCTGGATCCACAAACCTGTGAATCTAAAACAACCAACATAGAAAGGAGAGGGACCAGATGATGTAATAGCCACCCCCATTCAAAACGGGAAGGAATGAGAGGCATATAGCAGCCACTGGCCCATAGCAATTCTGAAATCTTGCCAGACACATGTCATCAGAGCTCTCTGATGGGGGCAGGGAATATTCTTTGATTAGGACCTGCCTCTCATTCCTGGGAGTGCTTTCCTAAGCAGATGTTCTCCTTGACTCTTAAATCTGCCGTCCAAGCTCTTGGCTGTACCCTCTGGGAAGCCTTTTCTTTCAATAAGAAACTATCCATGTTTGTAGCTCTCTCAGTCTGCTTCCTGTCTGAAGAATTTGGGGGCCTATTTTTGTTTCAAACTGTTTCTGTTTCCCTTAGTCCAAGCTGCTACAACTTCATTAAAAATGTTTTGGGATTTCTATGTACTAGATCTTACTCCATTAAACAAAAGCCACATCCATAATTGTATTCGAAATAGGCTTCTTCTACTTGGATGGAGTTTCGCTGTGCTGTACAATGAGGTCATTAAGAAACTTATAAACTCTTTTGTCTGGGTGAGAAGGTCTATTAGCCATCACCTTAATTTTTCAGAGGGTTTTATGCCCACATTCTTGATTTGGTTGTTACTCTCTGAAGCCATAATTTTTCCTTTGAGAATTTTTTGCCTGTTGGGAAGACTGGAAATGTGAAAGCAGATTTATTTTCCAACTCAGGCCTTCCATATTTTCTTTATTCTGTTTACAAACTGAACACTTTCTTCTTTGGTTCCTCTCTCTCTCTTCCTGTACCTTTCCATACCCAGCTAGAAAAAGCCAACCACCGTGACCTTCAACATTGTGCCTCATCTCCTTAACCATATCTACAAGTTCATTTTCTATCTTCCAACTTACTTGAGGCACAAGTTTTGCCAGTTGCTTCTCTGTGCTGTAACTTGGTTCACCCTTTTTTCAGCTTCTCATAGCAGTTTCCTCAATGTACTTTCAGCCTCCACTGTCTCCTCCCTGCTCTTTCAGTCTCTGCACATCCCCTGATCCCAAAGCCAATGGCACATGCTTTAGTTTTGTTTCTTGTATTTTTCCAGCAGCATCCACTTACAGTTACCTTTTTAAAATTTTATCAGTTAACTATGGCAGTGTAAATAAACCATCCCAAGATGTAATGGCTTAAAATAACGACTTAATATTTTTACCTTCGGGGGGGTGACAGGGTGATTCTTCTGCTCGTCTTACCTGGGATCCCTCAGGTGGCTGCATTCAGCTTGCTGGTTGGCTGGGATGGCTGGACTTCTTTCTCTTCATGTGGTCTTTCTTCCTGATTTTGTTTTCTGCAGCAGGAGTCTTTGTGGCATGACAGTCTCAAGGCAGAATTCCCCAAAGGACCCATTTCCAAGCACTTATCAAGCTGTTGCTTACATCCTGCCTATTTGGCCAAAGCAAGTCATGTGGGCAAGCTCAGAGTCAGTGTGGGAGGCGAATACACACGGGTGTAAATGCTGGGAGGTAGGTTTCACTGGGCATGACTGTAACCATCTTGCACAGAAGGACATAAGAGAGCTCCAGTCAGACCTCCCTAGCCCAGGTTCCCAGTCTCTCCTCTACCTGGTGGCCTCTCTGTAGTCTCTAACTGTGGTCCCTGTGTGTGCTGCTGACCACAGCTGTGAGGCAAGCACCCAGACAGCACCTAGGCCAATGTGTACAACCTTAGCCCACTTCCCTCAGTAAGGATTTTGGAAGGCAGGCCCTGCTCCAAGCTCTGATTCTGGCCTGGAGCACCCGAGCCAATCCTGTGTCAGACACTACATCTTCCTCCCCTGGATTCATACATAACACGCTTTGCACCACAGGAATGAAACCCCCATTGGAGTTTGCCTCAGACATGGATGAGCCCAGCCACTTAAAAAGATAATATCCCCTGTATCTTCACACTCAGATTATCATTCCAAGAGTGCACATTTCCCCTCTCTGGCAGTCAGTTCTAAGATGATCTCTAATGACTCTGCCTCACAATATTCATACCCTTGTGAAATCCTCTTCCCTTGATGTGGCTGGACTTGCTCCTAACAAATAGAATATGGCAGAAGTGTTGGAATGCCACTTCTGAAACTAGGTTATAGAAAGAAAGGGGCTTCCATCTTGGGTGCTGTCTTGCACTCTCACTTGGGTTGCTAACCCTGGGTGAATCCAGCTGCCACGTTGTGGGGCAGCCCTGTGGAAAGGCCCTCATCAGTGAGCTTGGAAGCTGATCTTCTGGGGCCTGCCAGCAGCCATGGGAGTGAACACAGAAGCTGATCCTCCCCGAGTGAAACCTTAAGATGAATGCAGCCCCAGATGCTGCTTTGATTACATCTTTGTGAGAGACCCTGAGCTAGAACCACCCAGCCAAATTATTCCTGGATTCTTAATCCTGTGAGATTATATAAATGTTTGTAGTTTCCACTGCTTTGGGGTAATTTGTTACATAGAAATAGGTAACCAATACATATCACATTCCCACCTTGGGTCACAGCCTTTGTAAACATGTGCATAACCCAGAATCATGCCAACCCCCAAATAGCCTTTACAAGGCTAGCACAAGTTAAATAGAGTGAGGGGTGACAGACAGGGGTGTGGGGAATCTAGAAGATTTCTTTGGTTCCCTTTAGCCTTTTGTCCCTACTTTCCTTCCCTGGGATGTTATGGTCTTTCAGAACAATCAGCCAAGCAGAAAATAGTCCTCTCAGGGTTAAGCTGGCAGCAACGAGTAATTTAATACATTCTTTTGATTGGATTATTAGCAAAGGCATTGACTAGTCTCTCTAAGCTGAGACAAGGAAAGTCGGCCTGTCTAAATTAAATCTCTTCGGCATCATTGATTTGAACAGCCTACTCTTTTTTGCTCCAGATGCTCTACACATTTTTGTTGTTGCCATTGTCATTCTGGGGTGGGAGGAGAAGCAAAAATGGCTTCTCTTTTCTGAGGTAGGAGGCCTGATCGCCCCTACCTACCCAGCGTGATTATCACAGCACATATGGTTAGAGCCACTGAGAAAAGTAATGGATCTGCCCAAATTAGCACCTGACTTGGCTGAGCGCTGAAGCAGAAATGCTCCCTCCTTTTAACACTTAGGCTCAGTGAGGCAGGCCAAGCTCTATAATCATCATTGATTATCTCATTCTGCATGACTCCTGGGAAATCTTGGGTGAAAGCAAATTGAATTGGATATTTGCTGCCACTCTTGTAAAAGGGGCGCCTCTTAGATTAATTTCAGGGATGGCGGCAGCCTAGAAAATGAGGGCCTGGGTCATGTGGCAAAGGGGGCTGATGTGGCTTTGTGAGATGCGGCTCTTGTGAGCTGATGTAAGTAAAAGGTGGCTTTGCAAAGCAGGATCTTTTTAACAAAGGGGATTAGTCACAGAGGGGAGGCTCCTTCCTAGATGAGCTGGCCCAGCCAGGCACATTGAAAAGGCTAGTCATTAAGGAAGATTAATTAAATAAAGCCCAAGCTACATTGTTACCTCTGGGTGTCGTAGGCTCCCTAGGGAGGGAGGAGCTGACAAGCTCTCTTATGTAGGATCTCAGGCATAAAGGGAAAGAAACTCTTTTGTGGACTGTGGGTCATTCCAAGGAATTCATTGCCCTTCAGGGAGGAAGATGAATAGGCAAAACTTAAAAAGGCCAAGGGTTTAGTCAATGAGAAGAGGATTTGGGACTAGCAAGTCCTACTGGAGGCCTAACAGCATTGCTGAGGGACAGATTAGTCCTCTGTTACCCACTTCCCTCAAAGACATCTCACCTGGCAGGTGTGCCTGTCCTGACTCCCAGTGGAGGAGACCTCAGAAGGACAGTGGACACGAGACTGGGCAGCGTGGTACCAACTAGAAAAGCCCCATCGTGTGACATCAGCATTTAGGCACCCACCTGGCTAATGTAGCACAGGGGCACCACCAAGTAGAGTCAATGGAACCTCCCTTTGTGAACCTGGAGAGACCATCTTTGGGGAGACCTGAGGCGAGGGAGACCTTAGTACCACAGTAATGGGAACGCTAACCCGTGTTGGTTCCCGAGTGCCTACTATGTATCAGGCAACACACACACGCACAGCAGTAGAATGCTAATAACAGACAGCAGGAGAGGCATTATTATATGTGGTTGTCTATGGTGGGTGCACGTTAGCTTCTAACTGCAGCATCTGTGGCTTCTTGTCATAGGCTTGCCTTTAGGCTACCGGAGCTTGCTTTGTAGAGCTCTGAGTGCCTCGGAATTTATACCCTCTGCCCCTTGCCAGAGCACTTGAACAATGACTAGCAGGTGCACAATTATGAAAGCCCCAGCTCCTGTGGGTAGGTCCAACTCTGAGGCATAATTTACACTCCAGAGGTCCCCTGCAAGACGGGGCTGAAGCTCCCCTCTGCAGGACTTCTTCCTCTGATTACGCTTCTGCTTGGCTTCCTCTATTTTTCTCTCCTGCTTCCCCCCTCAATTTTGAATATCCCCTGGAAGAACTACTTCAATAATACAAATCCTTATCTTGAAATCTACTTCTGGGAGACCTAACTTAGTACATCTTCTTTAATTTGTATGTGAGACAACTGAAACTTCTAGTGAGACAAAGCCATTTGCTTGCATAAGGTCACACAAGTAAATAGGTGAACTGGGATTTACCACCATTTCTATTTGACTCCAGAAGGCATGGTCTTTATATCACCCACAGATCTCATTTCCAAAGAGGAGTTAGTATTCAGAAAACTTGGGGGAAAACTCATGCATATTTTCATATTTTTGTTTCCTTTTAGGAGTCTTTCTTGCCCAAGAGTTGGCTGAAGTCCCAGACCCCTTTAGCAGCAACTCTTGGGAAGAATGCAATAGAATTCCACAGTAGATGTCTTTTGGTATCATTTTGTCTTTGCTAAAATTTGACAATGGTCAGGACTGTCTTCCTTGTAGGTGGATTTGCAGCCTCTTCTATGCCAACATGGTGCTGGCATCTGGAATATATCACAGCGAGGGGGTCATCACTTTGTGTTCACTTCCTTTCAAAGCTGAAGGTTAAGCAGGTTATCAGATTTTAGCTTATGAGGTTCTTTTGCAGGAGGCTAACAGCAACAGGTCATGAGAGTGGTTGAGCCTTGCAGGAGGTAAATGTTGGGCAGCTGTGATACAGCTCAACCACAGTTATGGAGAAGGGAGAAAAGTGATGGGGATGGGGAGAGTGCTGGAGACGGGGATTGCTTTGGACTCAGAAAGATTTGGATTGAAATCCTAGCTCTGTCATAAATTAGATGTGTGGCTTCAGACAAATTAACCCCTCTAAACCTCATTTCATCATCTGCAAAATGGAAATTCTAGTGGACCCTAATTTATAAGTTCCTGTGACTTTTGAATGAAATGATGCATGTAAAGAGTTTCATGTAAGTCTGGTACAAAGGAAGTATTCAATAATGGTAGCTGTGAATTCAGTTAATAGCTTAGTTACAAATCGTTTTTTGCTTTTGTTAAGCAGGAAGCATAAAATATACCTGGCATATCAGAATATATCAATGTAGTGTTGGGCCACAGCAAACTGTGACTTCTCACTAGAAAGTTCTTGGTTTGTGCCTGCAATCAGAAGATGAAGGGAGGGCCTGTAATATAGAAGCTCCATTTTCTCAAGCAGCTGTGCTTCCTACAACCAGTCTAATGATGATACCATGAAATATGGAACCCACAATTGTGAATTTCTATATTCTGGTGGATCTCTATAATCTTTAGACTTGAAGACAAGTAGTCAATGTTTTGGCAGGAATTGCTGGGCTAGGGTGGACTCTGTTGGTTTGAGTCCCAACCAAATTCATTCTCCACTTACATCCAATTGGCCTGTCTTCTAGGTGACAACTGCTTTGGGTTGAAATCTCTAACAGAGGCCTCCACCATGGTTAGATTCAGGATATGACTCTTAGTTACCGTAACTATAATAGTGCTGCATAACAAACATCAGAGCATCAGTTGGTTACAACCACAAATGCTTATTTTCTTGCCTATACATCTTCAAGTTAGGTGGACAGCTCTGATGCAGGCTGGGGTTTGGGTTCAGATCGACTCATGTGTTTTCACTCTGAAACTCAGTCTGAAGGGGCAGTAACTCCCTGGGACATGCTTTTATCATGGGAGTCACAGGTCAACCCACCCTAGTACATTTAAAGCCTCTGCTTGCATCACATCTCCTAACATTCTGTTGGCCAAAGCAAGTCATTTGGCTAAGCCCAACCTCAAACAGGTAGGAAAATATACTCTATCTAGTGTATTGGGAGATTCTACAAAGTCACAAGACAGAGGTTATCATTGTAGGTTGAATTGTGTCTCTGCAAAAAGAGATATATTGAAGTCCTAACCCCCCAGTGCCAGAAGTATGACCTCTTTGGGAATGGGATCTTTGTAGAGGTAATCAAGTTAAGATGAGGTCATTATGAATTAAGGTGGCCCCTAAATTCAATGACTGGTGTTGTTTATAAGGAGAGAGAGATTTGAAGACAGGAAGACACAAGGAAGAAGGCCATGTGAGGACAGAGACTAGCTTCCTCTTGCTGGAGTTATGCTACCACAAGCCAAGGAATGCCAACAATTGCTGACACTAGCAGAAGCAAGAAGAAGCAAGAAAGGATTCTGCCCTAGAGACTTTGGAGGGAACATGGCCCTCCCAACATCCTGATTTGGGACTTCTGGCCTCCAGAATGGTGAGAGAATAAATTTCTGTTAGTTTTGAGTTTGTGACCATTTGTTATGACATCCCTGGGAAATGAATACAGGAATAGATGTATATTTGTAACAACAATCTAGTCTATCACATAATATTAAGACGTTATGAAAAATTAAACCAGAAAAGGGAATATCATGGGGCTTCTGCACTCCTCTCTAATGAAGAAGTATGCCCTGAGAAGAGTTGGACTGACCGTGTTTTTTTTCTAGGTAAAGTTCAGAGCTAGAGCTGTGTTGTCTTCCCTCTATTTCCAAGGTTATAGAGTCATAGTATCTATGAAAGTCAACCATAATTTTAAGCAAAGGTGTTCTTGGGAGAATCACATCCTGCACCACCAAGGATGGAGGTAAGTAGGCAAGGGAAGAATCCCTGAAAGGCTTTTGGATTTCTTATCTCAGCCGTGGTTGATCCAGTGCTTAAGCATCCTAAAAACAATACTTGTCCTTACATCTTCCCCTGCTACTTCCTGACTCCCTGAATAAGTTCATGATGGAGTGTTTGCAGGGTTTGGAAATGCTGACTGCTTGGCTGCTAGGAACAGGGAGAGAAATAAAATAAACCTTGACAAAATTGATCCTGGCCTCTGCTGATGAAAAATGCCACCTGATGTGATTAAAGCACCAGTTTGAAGTGTGGTTCTTCCATAGATCAACTTTCATATTTACCAGAGGTCAAAAACTGGCAGCCCATGGCTGGATTTGACCAGTAGATATACTTTATTTAGCTAGTAAGAGTGTAGCATTTTTAAGGAATGGCAAGCCCTCTCTAGTTCACCAGTCTCCTACCCTCTCAATTGCCTCAACTTCCCCTCACCCACTTGATTGGTGTCTGTTATCTGACTAGTCCCCAGAAGGATATAAAGCTGCAACCTTCCTAAGGCTCATTTTCCTCAATTTCCAAATGTGAATAAAGCCTGTCTCTCAAGACAGCAACATGTGTAACACGCCCGACTTGGGGTTAACACTCCACAAACACAATGAGTTTGTCTTTTTTTCCTCTCTTTCCACTGCCTTGCTTTCCCTTTCCTCTTGCCCCATTTCTCATGCCTCTTCCTTTCATTTTCTCTTTGTCATGCTTTGCTACTTATTTTTATCTATTCAATAAACTTTAAGTGAATTTTTGTTAAAGTCAATAGGAGACTCTGGTTTATTCTGGCTAGTCCTCAAATGAAAGTTGCCTTCAATATTAGGGTTGTAGGAGACACATCTAAGAGGCACAAAAGTGATTCAAAACTGAGTTAATCAGGCCTTGAGCTAAGATGAGGTTTATCACTCTACTCTGAAATAATACAGAAGGTGGTTGAATATGATGACCTTGCATGTATCTTACTTGGGAGATCTTGCAGGTAGTGAAATTAAACTGCCTCACCAGGAGGATAAAACATAAAAGAAAATGTAGTTCCAGTTTTTTGAGACCCACATAAATAGTTAGGAGTGACCGCTGAGGGGTGTGGGAGAGAAACAAGCATGTCCTGTTGGGAGAGACATGTTATCTACCTTCTTCTCAGGTGGACAGGGGCCTGAAACAAGTGTCATCCTTAGCTTCTGGACTAGCTTTTGGACTTTGAGCAAGGCCCAAATCTCTCTTCATCTTTTTTGTCCAGTACAGAGTGGGCCTTCCTTAAATAGATCTTGACTGGATGGATGGATGGACAGACAAACAGATGGATGATGGATGGGTGGCTGGATGGTTGTATGGACAGACCCAATGAGATCAGCAAGGCAACTCTTGTTATCAGATGATAGATGAGAAATTCTTCATAGACCTATGTTATAAAGTTCTGGTGATGATCAGCCCAGCAGCATCAGGACAAAGATGGCCAAATAGGCTACTGTCTGGAGATTGGTGATTAATACATTATCTAGGGAATAATATAGTAACAAGAGAGTTGTCTGAGGCATTTAGAACTAAAAGGGGGCATAGTTAACAAATTGCTCTAACCTCTTTCTTTTCAATTGAGGAAATGAAGGTTCATTAATTTATGGGGCGTGTTCAAAGTACATGAGTATTTAGGGGCAGGGCCCTTTGCACCAAATGCCCTGCAACCTCTTTGACTACAGGGGTCCAGAACATTTTCAGTGTCTGAGTTTTGAATAACAAGGAATGAGATGCAGATTATTAGGGGCAAAGGTTATGTAACCAATGAAGAGATTATTGAGTAACAAGGCTGTGCAAAAAGACAAGAAAGAACTGTTATGATTTTCCTGTGTCCCATAGGGAGAAAGAGAGAACCTTCTTTGAGGCCACTGAGATTTGGGTATAAGCCCTCATTGACCTCAGTGGTTCCAATAGCACGTAGTTTGTTATCCAATCGGTATTGTTTAAAAAAGTGCTTTGGAAATTCTCTCTTCCTTTACATATTGTGAGTTTCAAAGGTAACTCCTGTAATATTCTTGATGAAGAACCATGATCCATAAGGAAAAATATGACACAATATTAGGAAACAAGGGCTGAATTTCTTGAGTTGCTACATCCTCAACTTACTTTAAAGTCCTGGATGACTCATTTATTTTTTCTTGGTTTGAATTTCCCCAGCTCTACTCAGGAGAGGAGAATCTTTCCCTGCCTGATTCAGAGGTTCCTCTGAAGTCAAAGTGGTGATAGGTAAGGAAACATTTTTTTTAAAGTTTATAAGTGCTAGAAAGGAAAAGGTTAGCTGCAGGTCTCCCATCTATTTTCTGCCTTTACTGAGGACACCCGGGAGAGAAGTTGCTGAACCAGAAAAATTCCCTTGCTAACTTACTAGTAACAAGTCTTCCTGAAAAACACACAAATGGTATTTACTAGCAGAAAGATAGGTGAGTATCCTTGTCTATGAGCTAGTTTTAGCAAGCCATACCTAGTCTTTCTCTTGCTTATTGTATTAGTCAGCCAAAGGGGTGCTGATGCAAAATACCAGAAATTGGTTGGTTTTTATAAAGCGTATTTATTTGGGGTAGAAGTCCACAGTTACCAGGCCATAAAGCGTAAGTTTCTTCCCTCACCAAAGTCCATTGCCACATGTTGGGGCAAGATGGCTGCCAATGTCTGCCAAGAATGCAGGCTTCTTGGGTTCCTCTCCTCCCGGGGCTCCATATCTCTCCAGGCTCAGCTCCTCTGTTTTCTCCACAAGGCCACCTGTGAACTGTCAGGCAAACAGCTCATCTCTTTTCCCAGGGCCTTTTCTCCTTCCTCACGACCAAGCTCCTCTGTGTGCTTACTTCCCTGAGCTCCAGCATTAAAACTCCACATTAGAACTCCAACTCAAAACTCCAACTAACTCCGCTGCTCTGCCATGTAGTTTTATCTCTGAGTCCCCGCCCACCAAGGCCCAATCAAAGCCCTAATCATAACTTAATCATGCCCAGAGGAACAGACCGGTTTACAAGCATAATCCAATATCTATTTCTGGAATTCATAACTATATGAAACTGCTACACTTATTTATGAAATTTATGGATTTATGGAACATGACTTGCTGGAAAATGTCATATAAGCTGTGTAATTCATTTGCAAATTGCTATGTCTTGTTATTGTTTATAAGCTTTGAATCAGAAGTAAACTTGGTATCAAGTATGATCAGTGATTTGTGTTGAGTCTCATTTGCATTATCTTTGTGCTATCTCAAGTGTCACCATAGGTAGTGCATTGCCATCACATCTTTGTTGAGATCACTGAGGAAACATCTGTAAAACCCAAGTTTTAAGGTAAAGATTCCATGTGCTTTCAAGATATAAACAAATGAAAAAGAGAAACTAAGGCTCAGCCAAATGGGATCTTAGAGGAGTGAATGTAGCTCAAGTGGTTGAGTGCCTGCTTCCCATGTACAAGGTCCTGGGTTCAATCCCTGGTACCTCCTAAAAAAAAAAAAAGGGATCTTAGACCATGGGCCTATGAAATTTGTGGAGAATGGAAATCCCCTGGGGCTTTGCTGACTCTATTACAAAGAGGAAACAAGTTAGATACCTCCCTTGGGAAGGTACACTTGTCACTTGGTCCACACAGAGGATGGGGTCACCAATGTCCATAGCTTGTCTTTAACTCCATGGCCACAGATATTCTTCTTGATCATTTTTTATTAGGTTTACCCCTCCCAAATTCTTCCACCATGCCACATACCACTTATCTTCTTTGATACTCATTAGGACAATAGCATTCTGCATTATTGCCTCCCTCTTCCCCTATCACTTATCTTGATTTGTACGTGCACCCAAAGAGCAGGAAAGAAGGTGAGCTGGGCTCCCCTCCCAACTGCTCTGGCCTTCTGCCCCCTTTTTTTCATGCACTGCCCATCACCATTTTGAAAGCCAAGAAATTGAGGCAAAGCCAGAGGCAAGAGATGGATATTCTCTTTATTCTAAATAAAAATCTTCCTGAGGGGAATTATCTTAAAGGGGGCAAGAAAGAATTATTTTATCTTCTTGAGGCCCACAAAAGCTCACTTTTGCAAGCCCCAGGCAGAGAAGGAAAAATTGGAGAGAACTGTGGTTTTCTACCTGGATTGCAGAATTATCTAGGGTACTGTTAAAATATACTATGCTTGGGACCAACCCAAGACTAGTTAAATCAGAATTCTGAGAGGCCTGACATAGGGATTTTTAAAAAAAATGTTTTCCAGGTGATTCCAATGGGCAGCCATAGTTGCAAACCACTAGAATAGGAATTTTGTTGTCATTTGCACTGGTCCTTAAAAGAATGCATTTCAAGTTATACAGTGTCTTAGGGCTAAAATATTTAGTGTTGTGAGATCAGTAACATAAAATGGCATCCCGGCTGAGGACCAGAGCATTAAGTCAGCCCATCTATGAAGTAATTTCTTTTGATGTTTTGGCATAACAAGTTCTGAGATGGTACTCTCTGAAGGGAATGTGCTTAATGACCTGAGTCCATCTGTGAGCCAGAGAAATGTCCCGATCTGCCTTCTCCCTGTGTAAGTTTATCAGCTTGAGTAACACTTTAATATTTTTCCATTTAACAAAATGACTTGCCAGTGAGACCTTATTAGAAAATGTGAGTTCCATATCATGTCTGGGATATGACCCTCCCCACCTCCTTCCTACTCATGGAAGAGCTGACACATCTGTGTTATTCCAGGAATTCTGAACTCTGAAGCCAGCTGGATCACTTTAAGGACCCAAGTGGGAGACATTTTTGTAGCCAATGTCTGCACATAAGGAATTTATCTCTGCATAAGTTTGCTGTTGAAGATGATAAAATGAGGCCTACTTTAAGTCAATGCATGGGGAACACTAATCCACTTTGAAAGTGTCCACTAATCCACTTCTTGGTGGCCAAGGTATGTAGATATTAATGGGAGGAGAGGCATAAAAAAGAGTCCATTTCTAGGAAATAATCCGCACTTGAAACAGCTCAGAGAAATTTGCATACTTTTGTATATATTCTTCACAGCCAAGGTCTACCAAACAACCACAAACTTCATCCAAAATATCCCACTTAACCAATTCATGACTGGTTTCTTCATTAGAGGATTATGTGCATGATATAAACAGTGTCTGGTAAGCAAAGGAAAGTTACTAGAAAGAAGTCATGGCCCTGAGTACAATTTGGTTCCCATGCTCAGTTGTACCTTGCTTTAGTTTCCTGTTAATAAACTTTGTGTATATACTTCAAACTCCAAGTCATTTTTTCATGTTATTATAGCTTTGCATTTCAGTTCTGTGGGAAGTTTAAAAATAAATTATATGCCACTGCTTTCTTGGTGTTCTCAAAGGCTGTTTTATGATGTTGATTTTATTTTCCTTCCTTAAATAGACACTGGAAATTCTATAGAGAATTATTCACATGCAGAATATAACCGTTGTTCAGGAAATGCTTAGATAATTTTAGCAGAACAAGAAAAGTATATCATCATCAATTTTATTGGTAAAATAACTGAGCTGTCTAAGAAATATCCCATGGAGAAGATCATTAGAAATACTTTAAAGATACAAATTTCCATCCCTGACCAGCTTCAGCATCTCCTCTGTGAAGCCCACAGTTATCCATTAAAAACAAAAACAAACAAACAAAAGCTTTCCATGTGATTCTGATAATTAACCAGGTGTGAGATTCAATAGTCTATATTTGGCAATTAACCATGTGTACATTTTGGGGCTGAGGTGGTGGAAGTAAAGTAGCATTTATTTTACGACTGGTATAGCCACTGTCTCATTTAATACTTATAATGATTTTATAAGGTAGGGATTATCATATTCATTTTATGCTTGAGAAAACTGTCCCAACGTCACACAACTAATACAACTAGTACATTGGAGATATTTAAACCCTGAAGATTCCTTGAAGCTTGATCTAAGGAAGAGAATCATTAATGAAATAACTCTGGATAATGTGTGTGTGTGTGTGTGTGTGTGTGTGTTACTACCTGAAGGTACTAGAGAGTGACCAAAAGCAGGCAGAAACTGGAATGGGTTCTACCCTTAAAAAGAAAGGACCAGCACTGGATGAGTTATCCATATTTTTATTTATAAGTTTTAGTCCAAAGAAAGGCCTTACTCAGCACCACATGAATAGACTAAAATTTGGATATAAACTGACTTGAAGAAACAAAACCAGAGGACACAGTCCAGGGCTACCCTACACTCTGTAAAGAGGGTGACTCCTGGAAAGGTGAGAAACAGAAATGGGAAGCCCCAAATTCTCCTTATAAACTTATCCCAATTTGCTTGCTGAGCTTTCAACCATGGACACATGAAGCAAAATCCACACAACCAAGATAAGGTTAAAAGAACTGACTTGAGATTTGAACTACCACCCATTGTAGGCTGTAGAAAGATTGGAGATTGAATCCAGTTAAATTAAATGTCTGCTAAAACAAACACCAATGAAACAGGAAAAACAAGGTTCTTTGGAGAAACAGAACAAAATCCAGAGTCTCTGCTGCATGACACTCACAATGTGCAGAACATAATCCAAAATTACTAGGCATACAAAGAAACAGGAAAGCAAAACACATACTCAAGAGAAAAGGCAATCAATGGAAATCAACTGCAAGGAAGATGAGGTTTGCATACCAACTCCTCGGAGGTACAGTAGCAACCTAACAGGGAAGGAATAGTAAGTTGGTAAAGATGATAGTCAGGATGGGGGAACAACCTGTCTGTGAGGCTGGCTGATCCAGGGGGTGGATTAACAGTCAGAATCATGTGGAATGGTCTGTCTCTCCTTCTCCTATTGTCTCTCCAGAGGGAATTGCTCAATAGCAGGTCTCTCTTGACAGAAGTAGTACTTATAGTCAGGCAGGAGCAAGAATCGGGATGGCATGGGATGGCCATGGGGCCTTGATCATGTTTGACTCTAGAGCCAATCTTGTGCCAGAGTCGGACTGAACCCAGTGGGAATAGGTGATTACAGTGCCACCCTTCTGTGGATATTGTCATAGAATGCTCTTTTTATAGATTATAATAAAGAGAGTATATAGGAAGAAGATGACAGTTAAGGACCAAACTTTTAAGAACCTCAGTATTTAAATTCCAGAAAGAGGAGGATGAGCCTACGATGGATATTTAAAAGGAAGGGTCAGAGGGGTAGGAAGAAAACCAAAACAGTAAGAGTCATAAAACTCAAGCAAGTACACTCGTTCCCTATCTTTTGGTGTCTCTTCAGAGGCTATACTCAACAGCAGGTATTCTCAGACAGAAGTGGTATTTGTGGTTGGGTAGGTACAAGGGTTGGGATTACATGGTTTCCCATGGGGCCTTGATCATGCTAAGATGATCATGCTATGAGAATGTTTCAAAAAGGAGGGAGACTCAATAGTTTTGAGTGCCGCTGAGAGATCAAGTAGGGTTGTACATAAAGTTTACTTGCCTGTAAATTGGACCAGGTCAGATGAGGAGCTTCTACATAGAAAAGACATAATAAAACAGTAAAAGTGCTAAGCCATTGTAAGACGCTTTATACATTTAACTCCTAATTCTACTTTAGTATATTTTTTAATGATCATATAATTCATTCTTCAATCATATGAAGGTTGAAATCATGTGTGCTACATACTTCTAAAGTTTTTCATATATGTACTTCAAATTTACTCTTTTAAATGTGTTTGGTACCCTGCTTTGTAGATGCCACCTCTCAGTCAGAGCCACAATATTTCCAGTCCACTCTTCTCTCACTCCGAACCATGGTCAATCCCATTGTGACATCAGCACTGATGCGGAGTCCTTAGGCCATATCTTCTTTAAGCTGTTTTCAGTCCAAGTTCCAAAAGACAGCAGAAAATGTCAGTGCTTTTTGCACCAGAGGAAAAAAAAAATGGTTATAAGGTTTATGCTTTCACAGAATTATTCTAGAGTTTATGTGGCAAGGTGGAGAGTTTCACATGCCATAGTGGCCTGGTGTCAGGTCTGTCCATCAGAAGAAATTTGCTCATGAGAACTTCCTGCTGAAGCATACATGTTTTGGGATCTTATCCATGACAAATGCCGGTTCCTGATTTTTATCTGCACTGCTAAGACTGTTTGGCTGGATTTCAAGCACATGGTCTTTGGTATGAATATTGTAGAAGCTATGGAATGCTTTAGGTTTAGAGTTGGCAAAACCAGCAGGAAGATCACAATTGCTAAGTATAGGCAACCCCCATAAACTTGATTTTGTGTTTTATCTCAACCACCAAACAATTTCTTCTTTACATGAGGAGAGCACCCTCCATGCCCAGTCTGTTCTCATATCCTGTAATATTTGGGCTCTCACTTGCTGCAGTTCTTTGGGTTTGAAATCTTCCTTCTCTCTAAGTCAAGCTGGGCTTCACAGTTAATTTTATGATTATTAAATGAAAACTAAGTAAAAAAACAAGTAGGTTTATATCCCTGTAGTTGTCAGCTCTTTCACTCCCTTAAGTGCAACCAAAAGAGTGGCAACACAAAATACAACAAGATGGAGAAGGCTTCCTGATCTTTGTTATGGCAGAGTGGACTTCACTCCCAATATTCCAGCTTAAAGTTCTTCTGCCAAGGGCTTAGGGCATCAGCTTTCCCCCAATCCCCTTTTCTCTCCATCTCTTTCCAGAATGCCTTTGTCCAGGCAATGTGCTCAGTCTGTAATATAGACTGCTGACATCTGATAGCATGTGTGATATCACAGGACACACTCTCTTGAGGTATTAATCAGGTTTTCAGTATGCAGCTTCCTTTAAGTATTAATAAAATTTGGGTGGGAACATGAAAACTACTTTCAAATTTTTGAAAGAGCAGTGTTTAAAAAGGAAAAGCCTTTTCTTGTTTCACCTCGGAGAACAAATCTGGGAAAAATATAGAATTTTGGGGAGTAAATTTCAGCTCAATTTAAGGGAAATCCTCAGAGTTTCAGATGCTGTGAGCTACCCCTCACAGACGTGGTATAAGGTGACTATCAAGTAGATGGTCAAGAAGGTGATCCTGCCCTGTGACCGCCTTTGGAGAAGAGGAATTCTAAGAAGTGATGATTTATTAATTTACCAACTGCTCCCCTACAACTTGCAGGGGTATCACAATCAGATAACCCACAGTTATCTTCATCAAAGACATGGATGATTCCTCACTGGCTATTCTCTACCACAGTCTTCAAAGTTCAGTCCTGGGACCAAAGCATGAGGAAAAGTCATGCCATTTCTTCTCATGGATTTATTTTATTATTTTTGTTTTTCTTTATGTTTCTCTGTGATTCTTAGAGACAAGTCTTTGATTCCAACAGAAAATAGCTTGTGGGAAAGGTTTACATGTCAACATGACATTTCCATTTTAGACTGCTTAAGCAAGCTAAGAAGTGAAATTAATTATGCCAAAGTACATGGTCAAGATCTATTCTGCAATTAATTTCTCATATCTTTCATTTGCTCTGCAGAATAGTAAGAGCGCATGGTTATTGGAGAACCCCGTTTGGGGTGAATCAGGCTCTCTTAGGTCTCTTTAATATTTGCCAACCCTTCTACTTGACTTTAAATGTCAAGCTTAACCATATGCTCAGGGTTTACCCTGAGGCTTTGCTTGAAGGATAGGCTCATGGAGAAAGTAGCAGAGAACTGCTCATCTGTCTAGATTATCCACATACGCAGCAGAGCACACAGGTCTCAGTGTGGTGATTTCATTTTATTCCCATTGGACTAAGTGGCAATTAGTGCCTTACAAATAGAATGAAGAAGTAATTAATGGTTTTCAACATAAAGTGGTTCTCATGCAAACTGTGCTTTTATTGTTTTGGTTTACAAATTCAGCCTTTGCAGGGATCCTACTTCAAAGACTACTGAAGACAAATTCAGAATGCCACTGCTAACTAGCTGTATGCTCTTGGAAAAGTCACACTGCTTAAGTGGATACCTCACCAATAAAATAAAATGCAAATTGTATGGTCTTTTTAAAAAAAGTCTCTTGTTTCTAACATTATATAATTCAAGTTTTCAGTTTGTGTTCTGGGGCCATTATATTTTATTATTCTCCTTGCTTTTATCTTAATGCAGAATATTTTTGCTGATGAGATTAGCATTCATAAATCAAGAAATCTTTATTTGTTTCCTGTTAAATTTTATACTTGTTCATAAATACTTAGTTCTCTATTTTCAAGTCGCCTTCAATTTGAACCAATTCATGTGGCTTGTGGGTTAATGCAATGTGAGCAAAATGTTATTTGTCACTCTCAGGAAGAAGCATTTAAAAGTTAATGCATGACTCTTGGGACTTGGGAATTGTCCTGAAGGATTTTGCAATGACAGATACTGGCCATTATAAATCTTGTCATAGCCTACAGAATTGTGTGGAAGAGAGTGTAAACTACAATTGTAAACTTTAATCCATGCTTAGTGGCAATGCTCCAAAATGTGTTCATCAATTGCAATGAATGTACACACTAATGAAGGATGTTGTTAATGTGGGAAAATGTGGGAGGTGTGGGGAATATGGGAACCCCCTGTATTTTTTCTGTGACATTTGTATAATCTAAATATCTTTTTTTAAAAAGAATGAGAAATAAAGATATTTTCACATACAAAAAAAAGAGTTAATGCCTGACTTCATTTCCCCTCTCACCCCTGCATCGTGACTAGCAATGCTCCCTTAGGTGGAGCCTCCTCAGCCTGGGCCTTTGAGTGAGGATGATGTGGAACAGAAACTTCCATCTATCAGTAACAAACATGTGTGATCAATAACCCTTCTCTGTTTAAGCCACTGAGATCTGGGGCTTGTCACTGCAAGCAGCATAACCTAGCTTGACTATCCATTTCAAGAAGGTCACTGACAAGTTGCATAATGGGGGATTTGCTAATTGTCATTTAGGTGAGAATTGACAGATAAACCATGCCTCAGACATTACCTAGGATGAAATGTAAATACCATAGGTATTTAATTTACCTACCACTCAGCAGAAACTTCCGAGAGGTGATCCAAACCAAGCAAACTATTGTCCCCACTAGGTATCATTTCTTATCTTCCTGTAAAATGTTTAGTAAACAACAAATTTCAATCAATAGTAAATTATAAGAGACCACCTATATTTTTAAAATATAGGAGCTTATATTTATAATATATTATATGTAATCTATAATATATATAAAAACAATTGTTAGAAAGAAGAAAACCATTGTATAGGTTGAAGATATTTTTATTATTATTATTTTGTTGTTATGTATGACTTTTGGGTAGAATAAAACTTGCTATATAATGAATTGAATTATTTTTAGAGAGATTTGGCTCTAATCCACATGTACCAAAGTGACATGAGTTTTCCAAATTAGCTATTAAAGAAAATTTCCTTGAAAACAGGACATAGACATGCATACCATAGAAGAAAGAAGAGAGGTTTTCGAGTTTGCTAGTGGTTGCTGTATGGTTGGCATTTTCCTAGGATTCTTCTCTCTTCTTGCTCCACATACTTTCCCTGTGTGATCTCAACCCCACCACTTGGTTTCCAATAAAGGGACTCAGCAAAGGATGAATTAAGGATTTTCTGGCAGGTTTTGGGAGTGTGCAAAAAGAATGAGGGTATGTGTTGAATTGAGCAGTAGGGTCAGTCATGGGGCATCTGTCCTGGATATGCCAAGCATTCGCAGGTGGGATTCATGAGGGTAAAATCTAGGACTAGGGATGATTTGGAGAGCAGAAGGAGAGAGCCAAGGTTTGGGGCACAAAAGCAGATTTGAAGTCCAAAAGGGAAATCAAGACAAGGACCAGAACAACAGGCAGGAAAGACTGTCAACAATAAGCCTCAGCCGCAGGGACTCTGGATAATCTTACAAAGTAAATTACTGCTGTTGCTGTAGCATTGTCATTCCAGCCGTGCACTTTGCTGTGCTTACTTTAGAAATGTCTCAGGGCATAGCACCATCCCTGATGGGTTTAGCTGCTTTATTGTGACCTTCAGGTTGACCTCTAGCCTAAGCTCTAGACCCCAATTTCTAATTGCCTTCCATCTTCTTTCCATAACCCAGTTCACTTCCCACTACTATCTGTCTCAATTAATGGCTTTTTCATCCACCAGTCTTCCAAGCCAGAATCCTCAGTTATTCTCAGTTGCCCCCTTTCCCTCACTCCCCACATCTAATCAATAAAAAATCCTGTATTTCGACTTGAGAAATATCTTCTCAATCTAAACTTTCTCTACCCTCACTGTTCCCTGCCATTAAACTTTTCCTGCTCAGTTTCAATTGACACAAGGATACTAGAGTCCTCTTGTAGAGACATAGGTGTACCAGGAGCTCCAACATGATAAAAGGAGGAAAGTGGGGCTGTATTTGTCCAAAGAACCAATAAGCCCAATGAGAAAATGGTACAGGACTTGGGGATTAGCAAGTATGAAGAAACTCTGCGGTTCTTTTCTGCGAGGCTCCAGGCCTCTTTCCAATTGCTAGAGGTCATCATTCCTCCACTCCAGGAACCACCAAAAATCCACCTACACTCCTAACAGTCATGGCTAAAGAGTGCAGAACCTAAAGAGACAATGAGTGGACCCTCTCCATGAGCTGGTCCCTGACTCAGAACCCTCCACTCTGGAAATGCCCACACACTTCAAGAAAGTCTCTGCCTCCATCCCACCTGTGTCTAATGGTATCTACTAGATAAATGCACTTGACTGAAGTACAGTGAGCCTAAGTCTACAGAAATTACACAGGCAAACATAGAAGCCAGGGATAGGAAATGGGAAATTGAGGCAGGAAATTTGATAAAAGAGGAAGACCCTGGAAAACTCAAACTGAGCCTGTCAAGGACCTTACATCTTGGGGGCAATGGGTGTTTGTAGCCAGGCATGGAACTCATTCCAATAAAGAGTAAATTGAGTGCTCAGATCAAGTTCATATAATGCCTATATTTGAGCAGGGAGGGATGAATTTTGGTGCATTGCTTCCCTTTACTTAAAAATGTATTTCTTAAAAAAAAAAAAAAAGAATACACAAGTACACATTCCCTTAGCCATCAGAGCAATGACAATGCCACCTGTCTTGTAGTCTCTGGAAAATTCCACTGTACACTTATGAGAGTGTACACCCTGAGGTGACCCTGGGCTACACTTTGAGAACTTTTCTGGGGTGGCATAGCTGGTAAATGAGGAGCTGTTATTGCAGTCCAGGTCTAGCTGATACCCAATGCAATGCTACTTGTATTAGTCAGCCAAAGGGGTGCTGATGCAAAGTACCAGAAATCTGTTGGGTTTTATAAAGGATATTTATTTGGGGTAGAAACTTACAGTTACCAGGCCATAAAGCCTAAGTTACTTACCTCACCAAAGTCTGTTGCCACATGTTGGAGCAAGATAGCTACCGACATCTGCAAGGGTTCAGCCTTGCTCTTCCTCTTAAGGTTCCATGGTCCCAGCTTCTTCCAATATCAGCTGTAAGCTGGGATAAGTCTTATCTCTCTCCCAGGGCTCATTTCTCTCTGGGCTTAGCTGCTCAGGGCTCTGGTCTCTGCAGCTGCAAACTATCAGGCGAATGGCTCACCAATCTTCCTAGGGCCTCTGCCGTGTCTAAGAAGCCATCTCAATTCTGTGTTCTTCTCCTGTGTGTTTACTTCCCGGGATTCCAGCATCCAAAACGCAACTCTGTCCTTTGCCATGTCTTTTGTCTCTGAGTCCCCACCCACCAAGGGGTGGGGACTCAACTCCCTACTGATGTGGCCCAATCAAAGCCCTAATCATAATTTAATCAAATAAAAGTGAAACCTCAGACAGACCAGTTTACAAACATAATCCAGTATCTTTTTGGAATTCATAAACAATATCAAACTGCTATACTCATTCCTTTTACCAAAACTTGATACTATTTTGGAAAGAATCCAGAATCCTACCTTTACCTAAATGCCTAGTAAAGAGCAAGCATAGAAACCCATGCAGTAGGAAAGAGTCATCGCTACTGGAATATGGATTTCCTTTGATTAATTTGGCCTATGTATTTGGTTTGGGGAATTAGCAAACTCATTTACTTGGGCTTTGAATTTGGTCTCTTTTCTGGGATTGAAACCTACCATATCCTCTCACACAGCCCAGGCTGAAGCTCTCTCTCAACAGATGCTTGATTGTGGGCATGATTGCAGGCCACCGAACAAAGGCACATGGGTCAGCATGCAACAGACCCCTGCTGAATTTATGCTGTTGTTCTTTGGCTAGGAAAAGACTGGTTTGTGGCTCAGCTATCCTCTTGAAATCAGGAGTTTCTATTAGGCTTTGACACTGACAGAAGGATCTCAAATTAAAAGCATTTGATTTCATCTGACTGCTCTTTCTAAGAGCTCTCAGAATTCACAGTGCAAAGCAGCATCTGTGGCTACTGGACTGACCCCTGCCCCACTACCTGCAGACTACCAGGCCTAATTTGCTTTCCTATTATGGTGCATGGAAGGAGGAGCTGCAAACAGGAGCTCATTTTCTCATGGGCAACATGGTATTGAGCCAGCCAAATGTCAGCTCCCAGGCTGTAGCCTGGAGTAGGCTGAGCTTTGAGGATGTGGCAGTGACAGCCTTCATCTCGGAAGAGCATGGCTCCGTTTCAAGTCTGCCAGTGCTACAGGCCTCTGGGTTATTTTATTTTATGTCTACCTCATTTAGAGGAGGAATTTACCAACTGCATCCCATTGGTTTGTACTTTCAAACCATAAACACCTCTTGCAGGAGTCACCGTGTTCATCTGTAAAGGCCTGGAAATCAATGCCATTGAGCCAGTGGTAGTGACCTTTCAGACAGATGATTTTGAAATGGCATGTGAAAAATACCATTCAGCAGTTCCTATGTAACACTCAGAATTTCCAATACTGCTTTAATTATCCTTTCTTGCAAAAGAGGAGGAAAAATCCCAAGCTTGATATGCTTAAAAGCTAAAGAAAGCAGAGAGTGTTGCCTTCACAGTTTCGATCCCATTTGTCAAAGGTCACATCCAGGTGGCTACAGCACTCCCAGAAAATAAGACCTGCAGGGTTAGGAGATGAGAGCCAAGACTTTGAGACTAAGTCTCTGGGTTCCTATCCTAGTTCTGCTTTGTGATTCTGCCCAAGAATATCCCCTCTGGGCCTCAACTTCTCCATCTATGGAATGGGGTGATAATATATTTGTTGTTCAGGAGGAGGCTTAGAAACCTGTGAAGTGTTATACTTTTTCATTATCCTTTTAAAAGCAATACACACCTGTTAAAAAAAAAAACTTGGAACACAGAGATTAGCTAAAATAAGAAAATAAAAATCCCATCACCAATTTTGTTGTCTGCATACATACTTAGGTATGTATGTATGTAAGTACTTTTACTTCTTAAATGAGATTATATTGGACATGCTATATGATTATCTATGATGTTACTTAGTATATTGAGCACAGCTTTCCAAGTCATTGAATCTTTTTCCTATAAAATAACTTTTAATGACTGCATAATATTCCATTATATATTTGTAACATAATTCATCCAACCAATTCCCTAATATTGGACATTCGTATGGTTTTCTTTCTTTCTCTGCCTCTGTCTTTCTCTTCACAATTGTAGATGCTGCTGCTGGACACTGTTCCCCACCACAGTGATAGACCCAAAGAGCAAACGCAGTAGGAAAGAGGGCCAGGCATGTGTCTTGGCTTGGCTTGCCATACCCTTCCCTGGGATTTTGAACTAGAGCAAAATGACACAGAGAAAGATGAAAAATTAGAGTTCCTTCATTCCAGACATAGTGCTATCAATCAGTCCTGCTCCCAAGACTGTTGGGATCCACTTCCTGTCCGTATCAAGCCCGGTTCTTCAGCATCTCCGCCACTTCCCTGCCAAGATCCTGTGATCTCCTGCAAATCCACTGATAAATTTCCTTCTTGCCTAGGGTAGCCATTGTCCATTTCTGCTGCTTGTTATAAAAAATCTCTAGTAAATGCAATCAGGAAACATCTGTAGATTGTACAGTACTAAGCTGACTTTTTAACATTTTAAATTAATCAAAGAAATGACATACATTAAAATTAAGGTTAGGTCTGTAATATTGGCTATATTGTGATTTAGTTCTTTTCTTTTTTATGAGTGCATATTTGCCTGTGGAAATAGTAAACTTTCATACTCTTTTAGCCTGCCAAGTAAATTGATATTTGTTTAATTTGCCAACAAAATCTATTAGCATCTTGGCTGGAATCTGTTGGGAATGAGTTTCAGCCCAAGAGAATTTTGATAGGCTATTTGTGAACCTCAGAAAACAAAGATTTATTATCATTTTTATAGAAATGTTGGCAGGACCATAACTATGGTAACACAGATGGCACAGTTGTAAAATATATCTATATGTGTACATAAAAAGAAGCATGATTAGGTAAAGAGATGTTTAGATGGTCAATGAGAGAAAGGAAACTTGCTGTGGGATGGTTTCTATTTATCTATATAGCCTAGCAAAGCAAGTGACAGAATGACATTTCTATACAAACTTCTGTGTGGTTTTCTCTAAGGATCAATAGCCAAACTTCTTCATGGGTGGCCTGTCCAGCAGTCCACTAATTATTCTCTCAGACCAAAAGGAGTTCAGTGGAGAGGCAAACTCTCTTGAGTGCTGGCCTTTGGGAATCTACTGAGCATCAGCCAGTGGCATCCAATTCAGAAACAAGAGCAAAATTGTGAAATTAATAGCAATTTGAGATTCTCCACCTAACTCCCTGTCTTGTTCTGTTGAGTGGTGAAGACGGTATATATTACCATAGAACAGTCCTCAGCTACTATGAAATAGTGTTTAAGAATAAGACTGATTTGGGATTTACAAACTGATAGATCTAGTTTTGAATCCCATTTTAGCCACTTTGACCTGACCTAGCCTAATTTATTCAACCATTCTCTCTAAACACTCAATTTCTTCTTGTAAATTCTTTCAAGTTGTAAGGATTTATGAGACGGTGAATGCCTGGCATATAGTAGGTGCTCTTGAATGATGGTCATTATTATTTTGTAATAATTATATTTGCCAGTAAGATAGTTTGGGGTTTAAAGAACTCCATAAACCTCACGTAATGGTTTTATTGGAAGAATACTTATAGTAATTAGAAAAAAACCACAAATCCCAGCCACCTTGCTAGTAACGAAAATGGAGAAAGCATAACAGGCATAGCTGAGTCTCACAGAGCATGGGACTGGATCATTACTCAGAATCTAAGAAAGTTTTGGGATGACAGCAGCCAAATTCTGGGACTCTCTGCCCTGGTTTTCCTCATTTATCGGATTCCTCTTTCCATTTATGCTTCTCTTTTTATATCTTCTTTGTTCTTCTTCTAACAGTTGGCTTCCTCTACCCTCTACCCTATATTCTCTCTCACACACAGCTTTTCTGTTGCATACTTTCTGCTTTCTAATGTTTTAACTTATTCATGAGTTTGGCTCACTCAATGTCTCTTGGCTTTCTCAGGACATCTTTTTCAGTTCTCGCTGATCTTTCTGCAATTAGCAGTTCAGAGGTCAGGGATATCAGAGTTCATCTCACCCTACTTGGAGAAATACTTTCTTGCCAGGCTATATTATATGCTTCAGGTCTGGCTACCTTGGGTTAGATACCTTTCTAGTTCAAAGTGAACGTAGTGAAATTGCATTGTATCTGCCTTTAACATAATTGAACTCAATTCTACAAGCTGTGTAGAGAGAAATAGAGGGTGACTGAAAGAGAGAGGGGAAGAACAGCACTAGAGTTCAAATGGGGCGTGCAATTTTGCTGGCATTTCTACTTGTGAGCAAATACCTTGGAATGATAGTGAAATGGAAGGTTCAAATCTGCTGACTCCTGGGTTTTTCTCACTTCCTGTATACTTCTTTTGTGTGAGCAAGCTCTGAACTATATGCAGTTCCAGTGTTTTAACATGTTTTTGTTTTGTTTTGTTTTGTTTAGGTACCAGGTCCGGCTATTGAGCCTGGGACCTTGTATGTGGGAAGTTGGCACTCAACCACTGAGTCACATCATCTCCCCTGAGTTGGTTTTTCGGTTTGTTTGCTTGTTGTTTGTTTTTAGGAGGCACTAGGAACCGAACCCGGGACCTCCCATGTGGTAAGCAGGTGCTCAACTCCTTGAGCCACATCCGCTCCCTAATGTATATTTTTGTTACACATTTTCTTAGGTCAGGTCTCCTGGAAACAGACTCTGAGATGGAGATTTTCAGGCAGGAGATATACTGGAGAGTATTCTTGGAGCCTATATCTGTAGAGAATGATGTTACAGGATCAGGCAAGTACAAGTTAAATTGTGGTGCAATTGCACCTGAGGCTTTTAGAACTGTCCCAAATTGAATGAAGTGGGTCACAGCTTTGTATTTCCAGTTCAATCAGTCAGTGGATTCAGGCTGCCTCCAGGAAGAAGGCATAACCTTGATCAAGGTGTTGCCCTTCAGCTGAAGGCAGGTAATGGAGAGGGGTATAATTGGGAGCTAACAACAACCAACACTACTGACATCTGAGGAAATGGGTGCCCTCATCCTGAAGGGGATCTGGATGGCCCTCTACAACCTGTATTACATATATCCATTTATCCTTCCACCCATTCATCTAACCACCCATTCTTTCTATACATCTTTTTATGCACTCAACACATTTACTGAGTACCATGTTCCAGTTGCTCACTATCTTAGGGGTAGGGAAAACACTAGAGTACAAACCAGATGAAAATCCTGCCCCTATGGAGGTTACATTCCAGTGAAGGAGGCAGATTCTCAATTTTAGGCAGTAAGAAATGCTATGAAGAAGCATAAAGTGACATAGGGGGATGAAAGAGGTAGCTATTTTATATACTGTCGTCAGGCAAGAGCTTTCTTTTAAGCAGTGACCTGAAGGAGATGGAGCAAATCATGGGAATAGCTGGGGAAAGGCTGTTTTAGGTAGTAAGAACATCAAGTTCAAAAACCCTGAGGCATAAATGAGCTTGGCATGATGAAGGAAATAGTAGGGGTGCAGGGAGTGAAGTGGAACATGATGAGATGATGTTGGAAGTAGCCAGGAGTCACAGCATGATGGGCCTTGAGGGCTGTGGCAGTTTGATATTATTGATGAATTCCAAAAAGAAATACTGATTATGTTTGTAAACTGGTCTGTTCCTCTGGGCTCCTGATAACCCTTTAATTATATTAGATTCAACTGAGATGTCTGATTAAATTATGTTAGGATTAGGGCTCTGATCCAACCACATCATTAGAGTACCAGCCCCCTTGGGGATAAAACAGACTCTCACATGGAAATACACAGAGAAGAACACAGAGGAAGAGGGACAGCTCATTAGACAGGATCCCCTGACCCCAGGAAGAGAGATGAACCTGATAGTCTACAGCTGACCTTGTGGAGAGAACAGTGCAGCTGAGCCCAGAGAGGAGGCTTTTGCCAGCCTAAAGCTGAGATCAGAAAAAGCTGGGACCACAGAGCCTTAAGAGGAAAGAGGAAGACTGAATCCTCACAGACATTGCCTGCTATAAGGACAAGAAGATCGTACTGCAAACATTGAGGTTATGTGGACTTTCTACAGACAGGGTATTGCCTCCAATTAGTTATTACACTCAAGAAAACTGTCATTGGATTCTTAGAAAAGATAGCATTTTCTCTGACCAATCAAATTGCATTTGAAATTAGGACATGAGATTGGAAGTTCACAATTTATATGCTCAATTTGCAACTAACAACTCAAAGTTTTTAAAAGACAGTAAATCATTCTTCATTGTCAAGAGACTAGAAATGTGTGGCTGATCATGTTTTCTAGTGATGTCCAGTCACCCCACATGATTTTGTGTAGTGTGTTCTTGGCACAGCCCTATCATGAAGGAGTCTGTTTTCCACCCCCTTGAGTCTGGATGTGCCCTGGTACTGCTTTGACCAATAGCATATGGCATAAGTGATGATGCTGTGCCAATCACAGGCTTAGCTTCCTCTTCCTGCCTCTTAGAATGCTCACTCTTGGGACACTGCCTCTCATAACCCAGCTGCCCTGCCCAGGCCACGTAAAGGGGTTTCATTTGGCAGCCAGCACCAACTGCCAGCCATGTGAGTGAGCCATCTTGAATGTCCCAGCCCAGCAGAGCCTTCGGATGACTTCAGCCTGAGCAACACCAGGTGGAAACCACTCAGCTGAGTTAGACAAATCACAGAGCCATGAGCAATAATAAGTTGTTGGTTTAATCCACTGACTTTTGATTTGTTATGTAAGAATAGAGAAATGGAAAGATAGCACACACGGGATACCGTGCGGAGTGGAATGGATGTCAGATCTTATTCTCTTGGAGTAGCCAGGGACCTGTATTTAACATCATCTGGACTGGGATGTCAGGCACCAAACTCTATTAAACACAGATTTGATTCCCTGCCAGCATGTCCTCCCCCATGTCATTTTCTTTGCTCCCTTTCCTTTCCTCCTGTCTGGCTCCTATTACTCATGCCAAATCTGGTTTTCTTCCGTTTTGATCTAGCTTCTCTCCCCCAAACCATTTTCTGATGCATGCACTTTCCTTTCTCTTCATCCATCTCCTCTTCCTGTTTCCCAGTATTCCCCAGGTTTGTAGCTGGTCCTCCTCTAATCCTTTATGAGCCCCACTGCCCGACTCTCTGTGGGTTACCTCTCTGTGGTAGTACATGGCTGATATTTTGCTTGCCTGGTGTACCTTCCTCTTCCCCACTCTAGGTGGTCAGTCAAGGCCCCCTCCCTCAATCTCAACCAAAGGTAGGTCGCGTGACCAAAAATAGGCCAGAATTTTTCCCCTGTGAATTTGCATCATCAGCGCGGTACTGATAGAAAATTATTGGTGCTGACGGTACACACCTGAGATGACCCATCGTTCCTGCTTCCTGGCTCTGGGGGCTGTGCACTCCTGCTCTCCCAGAGGTTGGCTGGCTTGTTGTTTTTTCTGCTTTATGGTCTATTCTTCTAATAAGTAATTTTAAATTAGAATTAACCAGAGTGATTTTCTGTTGTTTAAAACTAAAAATCTCAACTGATAAATTGTTTCCCCACTCCCAAATTCTTTTATTTTTTTCCCTCTCATTCACTCTCCACCCCTCTTTGTTTCTATGTTTCTATTTATTTCTGCGCTTTTTCTCTTTCTCATCCTCTCCCTTTACAAAAATACACACACAAGAACTTTCTTTCACATACACCTCCATCATTTTTTCCCCTTTCCCTTCAGGAGCTGCTTTGTCTCTTTTTATAATTAAGTTGTTTTAAATTAAAATCACCTGGGTCTTGCTTCTCCCCAATGGCTCCCACATGGCTGTCACTCCCTGGCTGGTGGTCTGTGGTATTCTAACGAGTCTGTCAGTCTCTGCTGTTGCTTTTAGTTGGCCAAGCTGTGATTTATCCCTTCCAGCTCCCTCCCAGAATGTTTACAGGCTCATCCAGAAAACAATCGTCTTTTCTTGCTGCATGGTTTGGCCCTCTGAACCTGCCAGCTTCTGCTGCTGGGTTTGTGATGGTGGTTGGACAAGGTTAGTAAAAATATGACACATCCTTGGGTGCTGCTTTTGGGATTTGATTTTTTAGAGATCTGGTTGAGAGGGTTGGTCTAGTGTTGAAATATTTGGAGTAGGAACGAGGAGCTCTGGCTCCAGTCCCAGGCTGTGGCATTCCAGCCCCCATGTCTTAGCCACTGCATGGATGCCTCTTGTCGGGTGCCAATCAGTATCTGCCCTGCTTTTATGGCCAGCACCGAACCAGGCCGGGACTGTGCACGAGGGCAGGTTATAGGCAGGGTCCCTTGGACAGAGCTTCCAGGTCCAACTCTGAGTGACCTGACAGCAAGGAGAAGACATGTGGTAGAAGGGCCACTTGGTAGAGTGTGGAGTTGAGGAGTTTATATATGGGGCTTACAGCCACTTTCAGTGCCTGCCCCCCAGTCCCTGTCTGCCTCACTGTTCCCGCGCATGTCAGTGGCTCCCCATCGCTAGCTCCTGTGACTCTGTCAGGGCTCTTGAGGGCTGTGGGAGTGTGTTTGTTGTCTGTGTGGGGCAGGCTGTAAGTGCAGAGGAGCTTTTGAACCAATGTCAAACAGAAATTTTGGGGTAAATACCTCAGCAACTTCACCTCCTTGGTGAGGTGGCGGGGGAAGTGCTCTGGGATGTGTTGGATATAGTCTCTCAAAGCCCCAACTGCCCACAGCATTAATATGCTTATCAAAACATCCTATGTCGGCTGCCTTTCCATCCACCTCATTCCCCATTCCCTCCCAGCACTTCCCGAGATCACCCCTCTCCCCCAATAAACCATTTGCATTCAAATCCTTATCTCAGGGTTTGTTTTCTGAGAGAACCCAACCTGAGAAGAGGATCACCAAACTACAGAGCCAATAGATGGCAAGGCAGGGTGATGCTCCTAGGACAGAAAGGAGGTGGGGGTGATGGATGATATTAAGCATGGGGTGGCCCCTTGAGGGGTTCCTCTTCTTACTCTAGTATGTGGGGTGGGGGTGGTGGTGATTGAAATATTGTAAAAATGCCTTTGGACTGTGGGATAGAAGCCAGACCAGACTGCACTACCCATGAACTGAAAAAATTACTCAACTTTCTGTATCAAGTTCCCTCTGGGGGGGGGGGGGGGGGAAATGGCCTAACTAGCTTCACGGAGGTGCCATAGAAAGAAAGCAAGAGCTTTGAGCTGTAGATCTTTTGTAGCCAACTGGAAGATGGTTGTGCTGCTGGGACATAGGTTTCTTTACTTAGTAAAGGTTCCTTTAGCTTTTATGGTAAAATAGTTTTGATAATTTCTAAAATGCCAGTATTATGCACTAAGCTATTGCCAGGAATAATGCTGATTTTCAACAGCTATGTTCATTATACATTTGCTGGTGTAAAAAGTGCCATAGTGATGAACTCACATGTCTTGAGCTCTGAAATCATGAAAGTTTAATGGCTGCACTTTCGTTGCCCTGAGTCTTGTTTCCATCGTTGCTCTTCAGTTCCTGTTTAATATGCTTGAAGCATCCTACAATCGAGCAAGCTGATCCTTTCAAGACAGCTTGTCTTTCACTCTGTGTAGGACTGGGACTCGTGGCTTTGATCTTTCTGGCATCTACGCTGCAGACCAGGCTATGAGTTTTCTTACAAGGCTGTTGTGGGATGCTGGCAATGCCAGCAATATTTCATTCTTGGCCTCAAGAGTGTGATGGATTTGTCCTAAGATTTAGGATTTAGGGCTACCAGATTCAGAAAGACCATACTGTGGTTTCCTCAGAAGTGATGCTAGGGAATGGGTCCAAAGAGTAGATAGGGAAGGATGGTTGGTCCTAAGACCCACAAGAAAATTTACAGAAAAGCCATATGCTATGCACTATGCAGTGTGGTTTGTTCACGATTGTCTTGTTCAATTATCACAGCAATCCTATGTGTGTATTTATTATGTCGATTTTGCAGATAAGGAAATTCAGATTTGGAGAGGTCGGGTGACATGGGTGAGATCACACCACGAATGAGGTCAGAGTTGGGAGTCCAACTTACTCATTTCTTTGTCTACTTTGTGCTATAGCAGTGCTTGGATATTTAAAGATACATATTGGGTTCTTCCAAAGGCACATTCTCTCTTTGAACCTGTTTTCCTTTCTGTGTAGGGCAGTTGGGACAGACAGTCACAAAGTTTCTCCTAAATTTTAAATTCTAGGATGGCTATGAAAGGGTGAACCTGTGCAGAAGTTGTCTGGTTCTTCTACTTATTCTCATTTTAGGACAAATTTACCAACCACATGAGTCACTTCTAAGATCATAAATTGTTTTTTGATGATTCCACTGGAGACTGTGCTTCCTGGTAGAGCCTTCTATCAAGGTGTTTCCAGAAAGGCCCACTTTAGGCTGGGTGGCTTCTGGAGGAGGGGTGGGGGGTCCTACACACAGCTGATCAAGCCAGCGTGTGTGGGCTTATTTCCTCGCACACAGATTTCCAGCTTTCCTGCTCCAGAGGAGGTAATGAAGACTTTCCTTGGAAGCATCCCAAACCTGTGTGTTACTGCTTGGGCAGAGGTGCCCAGTAGTTGTGTATCTCCTAACTCTGCTCTGCCCACAAAGGGCAGAGGGTTTTTATTTCTGGTTCTTGGCCTTGACTCTATCTATGATTAGGGCTCCAGGCTTTGCTTTCTCTGTCTTTGACTTTTTTTCTCTCGGGATATTGATCCTGAATCAGATTTCTGGCTATTTTCATTTTAGGGTCATCTGATATAGAACTCTCTACCTTCAGCCTGGTCCCTTTTGACCAAGCCCACCCCAGCCTAGGAGTCAATGTGGAGGGAGCTTGGTCTGAACCTTCCCCACCTTCAATGAGAGGAGTAAATTTCAAAGCCTGTTTCCAGTTTAATGCAGGAAAATTGGAAACAGTCTGGTCTCTACGTAGATGTTGGGGTATAAAGATATAAGACCCACTATGCTTTATTCTTACTTGGCCTTTTTTTCTCCACTGATATTGCCTGGTATATTAATTTTCTATTGCTGCATAACAAATTACCACAAACTTAGTGGCTTAAAGCAACACATATTTATTATCTCAGTTTCCATGGGTCAAGAATCTGGGTACAAGCTGCAATCAAGGTTTTGGCCATGACTATGATTATCATCTGAGGCTCAGGTCCTCTTCCAAGCTCACTGGTTGTTGACAGAAATCATTTCCTTAGGTGGTTTGGCCGAGGTCCCCTTCTTGCTAGCCATTGAACAGGGATCATGCTCAGATCCTAGAGGCTACCCACAGTTCCTTGCCCTGTGGCCCCCATGTGCAGTTCACAATATGGTTATAAAATTTCTCCTAGTCCATCAGAAGAATAGCTCTCTGATGCTTCACCTTTTAAAGTCACCTCTGATTAGGTCAGATGCACTCAAGGTAATCTCCTTTTGATGAACTCATAATCAGTTGATTACTAGCCAAATCATGGGTGTGATATCCCATCATATTCACAAGTTCCATCCACACTCAGGGGAGGGAATTTACAGGGCATGGACACGAGGGGGCAGACTATTTGCCGCACCTGGAGAAGAGGAGATAATCCAACTTGGTGCGGATCTGCACCACGGGAAGCTCTGGTCTTCATGGTTGATGTGTCTTGTGTTTCGTTTGGGAGTTGATAGCTGGCAAACATTTAAGAAAATAGTTGTTAACACTACTACTTGTGGTCACTGGACATGTGATCTTGTCAGATTCATTAGCACTTAATTCTGTAGTTAAGACTTAAGTTATTCAACATTTATTAATCATAATTCTCACTTACCTGCTGCCATTCTTCTTTAGAGCGAGGAAGGGCCCTTGGCTTTGTTGTGTGGGCATATGGAGGAGATTTGGGTTCTAACTGCCTCTTAACAGAATTTCAGCCAATTCTCCTTTCTACCCTCCACCAATACCTCCCGATGCCAGAGGTACTTGGTGCAACTGACTCATGAATCTTTGGGGAGTTCAGTGATATATATTGGGTTCTACTGAGGATTCACATTTCTAGAGTTAACAAACACTGATCCATCTGCTTTCAAGATTCCAACATTTTGTTTCTGTTGTTTTCTCCTATTTCCTTAGTCCTTAATGCCTTAAAAAGTTGCATATGGAATTAAGGTTGCTAAGCAGTTGACCTTAAAATAGAGATTATCCTGGATTATCCAAGTGGGTCCAATCTAATTACATGAGCTCTTAAAAAAAGGAAGATAAAGGTAGAAGAGTGGGTTGGTGAGATGTGACCTGAGAATTCTACCCACCATTGCAGGCTTTGAAGACGGAGAAAGCAGGCCATGAGCCAGGGAATATGGCAGCTTCTAGAAGCTGGGCATGACTCATTTTACAGCCAGCAAGGAAATAGGCACCTACATCCTAAAACTGCTAAGATCTGAATTCTGCCAACCACCCAAATAAGCAGAAATCAAATGCTCCCTAGAGCCTCCAGAAAGAAATGTAGCCTGCTGAGACCTGTCCTGGACTTCTGACCTACAAAACTAGAAGATAATAAATTTATCTTTGTTTTAAGCCATTAAGTTTGTGGTACTCTCTTATGGCAGCAATAGAAAACCAATAGAATGACCAAAATGCAAGCCCTGAGCAGTTCACTTTTGTCCTCATCATTAAATACTCTTTTCATACTTGCCTCCCAATCTAAGACCTCCTTTCCTAATTCTATTCTTTTACTCAAATCTGACTTTGAAAACATATTTCCCTTGTCTTTTATCTTTTATTCAATATTTGCCGGAAGCTTCTATTCTGCTGTCCTCATTCATTAGCTAACTATTTTCTGCCAACACATATTTTGGTGTCTTTTAATCTTCAGACTTTTTGTTTACACCCCCAAAGACTCTTCTAATGCCCTATACCTGGTTTAAAAGCTATGTGTAAAAGGGGCCAATAAACCTGAAAAGATGTACAATCTCAAGGAACCATGGATATGCAAACACCAGTAATGAGTTGTTTTGACATATCATGTGGCAAATTAAAAAGATATGTATATATAATAGGAGGTACCAATGAGCATGATGGGAAATGAACACTTCTATGCACTGGTAGAGGGAGTATAGACCTATGAAACCTTTTATAGAAAGGTAAGATAACAGCATTTTCATAAATAAAAATGCAACTTTCCTGTAACTTAGAGATGGGCACAAAGATAAAGATGTCAATTCTGGCATTGTTTGAGACAGTATAAAATTGAAAATCTAAATGACCAAGAAAGCAGTGGAAGAAAGACTCTGTGAGGAGAGTAGGCATGGAAGGACAAAGAGGAACATTCAGGCTTTGCTTTTGAACACTTCTGTCTTGTTTGAATCTTTGACATTGTGGATCTGACCGAGTATTCCTAAAGTAATTTGAAAAGGAAAGACAATTACTGGGTTCTTTTCCAAGAGAAATCCAGATCTACTTCTACTTTTCAAATTAGAAATGAAACCAGTAATTTGTCAAACCCAAAAAGTTCAGACAGCAGGTGGATAATTTAGTCATGGAGCTGGCTGGTTAGTTATTTGGATAATTGAATTTAAGCCATCCTGGATAATGTAATCCAGCTTAATTTGCAAAAATGTCAGGCCTGGAGACAGATCAGACGGAAAACATTTGGTGATGGTTGAAGCATCATTGAAGACACTTGCTTTGCGTTATGAGCTACCCTAGGAACCAGCCCTTTCCTAGAACAAAGGCCTCAATTGAAAAGACTTGATTAAGCACCTTGGTGGTATGGTCTGTCATTAATGTTAGTATTATATAATGTGTTTTGCTCATTTATTTATGAAATGTTTGATTTAGTAGTCCATTTGCCCCTTGTCAAAAGCTTCTGGGAATGCCTGCATATTCTGTGTGTTTACTGAGTAATAATTTTATTTGGGCTTTCCCATTTGGCAAATTTGCTGATCCCAATATCATCTCTAACAAGACCACATGGTAGATTCCTATTGTCCTTAAAATTGTGGGCTTCATTTCAGGTGTCAGATGCCACAAACAGCCCACCACTTGTCAGTCTTTTAAAAAAAGGGACTGTGGAAGTTTGATGTAATTATGAATTCCAAAAATATAATTGAATCACGCTTGTAAACTGATCTGTTAATCTGGGCATGATTAGGTTAGGATTAGGGCTTTGAGCCCCACCCCTTGGTGGGTGGGGAATTGAATATAAAAGGCAAGGCAAAGGACAGTTGAAGTAGTCTTTTGAGAAGCAGTTTTGATGTTGGAAAGAAGGCCCCAGGAGAAGAGAAGCAAGCCGTTTGCCTGATCGTCTACAGCTGACCTTGTGGAGGAAACAGGAGGTAAACCCGGAGAGAAATGCAGCCCCGGGAAGAGAGGAACCCAGAAGCCTGAACCCTGGCAAGCGCCGGCAGCTGTCTTGCTCCAACACGTGGCAATGGACTGTAGTGAGAGAATAAACTTAACGCTTTATGGCCTGGTATCTGTGGACTTCTACCCCAAATAAATACCCTTTATAAAGACCAACCCATTTTTGGTATTTTATATTAGCACCCCTTTGGCTGACTAATACAGAATTTGGTACCAGGAGTGGGGTAGTGCTTTTGCATATACCAAATTGTTGGAACGGTTTTATAAATGGGTAAGGGGTATTTTTTGAAGGAATTGTGAAATGCTTGATGAAAAAGGCCTAAATTGCTTTAAAGAAACTGTTGATGGTAATATGAACGCTAAAGAGACTTTCTATGATGCCTTCGAAGTAAATGATGAAACTATTATTGGAAACTGGAGGAAAGGCAATCCATGTTTTAAAGTTGCAGAGAACTTAACAAGATTAAGTCCTGGTGTTATATGGAAAACAGAATTTGAAAATGGTGAACCAGAGCATTTAGCTAAAGAACTTTCCAAGGTAAACTCGGAGAATGTGGCTTGGCTTCTCCTTGCAGCTTATAGCAAAATACTAGATAAGAGAAATACACTAAGGACTGAACTTTTGGGCAAAAAAGAAAACAGAAACTAATTCTGGAACTTCCAAGTTTCTGGAAATCAAATTCCCAGATGAAAATACCCTATTTGAAGACTTTACTAAACTTGGAACTCATAACTCAGAATTGAAGATGCAGTTATCTTGAAAAGACTTGTGGAAAGTCTTACTGTCTGATGGCTTGGACCCCTGCTTCCTGCATGCTAAACCAACAAAGTTTTTGAGAATGCTGTATGAACAAAACCACTGTCAGCTAGGACAAAAGAGGACATGGAAAGGAGAGACTGAGGGAGAAAAAGCTTTAAGAAGAAAACCGTGGAAGCAGAGATCTGGGATTAAGACATCTCCTTGGGCCAAGAGAGGAGCCCCACCCATATATACAAAGAGGGTGAGTTTTCCCCAGCAGTTGAAGAGGGTGGATGTCCCCACCCGATGTTCAGGAAGAGCTTTGCTACCCCAGGGTGCAGGGAGGTTGGAGCACATTCCTCAAAGATTAGGGCGGTTAAGGTCAACACCCCATTGGTTTGAGAGGGGTGTACCTGTCCCCCATGGATTAGGGAAGGCCAGGTGGTCAACCCATTGCTCTGAGAGAGTTGAGCCTGTATGCAAAGGTTAGGGAAAGCCAGGTGGTCAACTCGTTGCTCTGAAAGGGTTGAACCTGTATGCCAAAGGTTAAGGGGAATGTTGTCTTCACCTCAGTGTACTAAGGGGGCTAAGACTCTAACCCAAAGATTGGGTAAGGTGTGGCAATCACCCCAACACTCTTGGAGGGTGAGGTCTGGAGCTTGGTCAACACCCAGATGCTTGATGAGGGTGGAACCAAGAAAATGGCCGTTGGGCAAGCCTGTGGAAAGGGTGGGTTCCCATGTGGCCCCAAGGAAAAGAAAACATCTTCTTAAAAATTACTCTCAGACTTTGAAATCGAATGGAGGATGCCCTGCAGGTTTACTGAACTGTAGAGGATCATAACTCAGGTTTAACATCCCAATTTCTTCTTATGATATTGAAAATGTTTATCCTTTGTCTCTCCATTTGTGTATTGGAAGCAGTTAAATGGTTTTGTAAGATTCAGAGGTCTATAGCAGATGGGACTTTGCCTGAAGACAAACTGTATTTCTTTAAAATGATTTTAATATGATTTTGTACTTGGATTGTTACTGATTTAAGTTTTTTAAAATATTGTAATGTATTTTTGGAATTCAGAGGGTGGAATGTGGAAGTTTGATGTAATTATGAATTCCAAAAATATAATTGAATCATGCTTGTAAACTGATCTGTTAATCTGGGCATGATTAGGTTAGGATT